>BDDA01001727.1:0-13110 GCA_001662385.1 Chlamydomonas asymmetrica | reverse complement strand
GTGGGTGGGCGGGGGGGGGGGAGCTTGACTTGACAGGTGACCGCCTCACAGGTGGTATTCCCATGCCTGCCAACTTGCAACAGCTGCCACAGTGCGCTGCTGCCATGGAACCGCATGCACCTAAACAGGCAGCCGATTTCATGATATTGACCGTGGTATCTTCCCCCTGCACCGCCTCGACTCGCAGCTTGCATTGCCCACACATGCGCACAGGCGTCAGAGCTTCAGGCAGCTTTCTACGCCCGGATGCAGCTGTGGGATGAGAGCAGGTAGGGAGGGAGGGCGCATGCCCAGGGCTGCTGGGATGCCCCCACATGAACGACTGCCTTCCCAGGCGCTGCGTTCGGTCGCCGCCGTCGTGCATTCCGCCATATACGTGCCCTCTTGTATGCGCACAGCCTATGCGTAAATCGCTCTCGCTGCAACATTCACACATGAAAGCGTGAAGATGATGTGTCTGCATGTAGTTTCTTGTGGAGGGCTGCTGTGGATCGTTTTCTGGCCCTGCTGTTATTCGCGTGCGTACAATTGCGTAACTCGCACTGCTGCAGGCTGCCGCGTGAGAACCTGCAGCAGTTGCTGGGCCTGGGGGCGCTGCCGGTGCGGCCAACCGCCTCAGCAGCCGCGGGCGGCGCCAGCGCCGCTGACGAGGACGCCAACGCCAGCTGCGCGATCTGCTACAGCTACCACCTGCAAATCGACGATCAATCAGGGGGCGACCCACCTCGCCAGCAGCACCAGCATGATGGGCCCGGGACCATGCAGGATGCCGGCGGCATTCAGAGCATGGCGAACATGCAGACGCCGGACGTGGTGTGCCCTACACCCGCCTGCTCGCGGGCCTTCCACCGCCGCTGCCTGGTGGAGTGGCTCACCAGTGGGGGTGCGGCCGCGGCGTCGTTCGGCGTGCTGTATGGCAAGTGCCCGTGGTGCACAGAAGCCATCAGCGTCCGGGCCGTGGATGCCTGAGGAGGGGCCTTCGCCGGATCTCTCAGGCCTTTGCCTCATCACTCAGGCCTCTGCCGAATCAACGTACACTGTAGTGGAAAAACCTGCTGCTGGCAAATGGTAGCAAGTCGGCTGCAACACTTTGTGATTGGTGTATTGATCGACTTGGCACCTGATGGCCTCACAGACCATCTGGGAATAATTTGATTGTGTTTTTGCATCGATGGTCCATCAGCGTGCACCCCGTGCGTGCATTTGGCCCTCACGGCGTGTTTGACCTCATATGCAATACATAGGTGCTGCCGGATGACAACGGGGGTGTTGTTACAGTCTTGCGTTTCCCCCCACCCAGCAAAGCAACCGCGCAATAGGCAGGCGGCATACGGGTGCGGTGAGGGGGGTGAGGGGTTCAGTCACGAATCCCGATGAGTATGTTCAAAGCCTAAGCCCCGAGGGATGAGCGTGCCTTGCTTGGCAGCAGGAATTCAGGACAGAGCAACTGCCGATGCAACCATGGGCACTGCAGTATACTGGCCATCACTTGCCATGCTCTGACTGTCAACAGCAACTGCGTGCACTAACCATTGCAATGTTACGTCAGGAGCGTGTCGGCGAAACGGGCAATGCTCCCCCCAGATGCACAATCCATAAGCCATATAGGTTATAGCAATCGAGGCCTGCATTGAGGCTGCCCTCTGGATTCATGCACTGTTCACACACAGCCCTTAAGCTTGTCTCATGTTGTAGATCAAGCGCGCAAGCCAGAAACACAGATGCTGTACGATGAAGGGCAGTTCACATCCTCGTCGCAATGTATGCACAGACATAGCGCAACATGTCATGCTGGACCCATGCAGCAGGTGCGTGCCTGTACACCCCCATGCACACACAGCAACACACACACGCCCATCCTGCAGTGCCGTGTACGCCAGCATTTCCAGCGCACAAACAGTGTACAAGTACTTGTATGTACCCGGCATGTGTAGTATGCGCACAGTCCGCTGCTGATGCCCCCGTTGTCAATGGACCGCCTGGCCCGTTTCCGCCCTGGCCTACACTCTACACCCCACCGAGGGCTGTGCGGCAAACGTGAGGGGGTGCTGATTCAGGGGGAGGCGACCGGGCATCCGCTCGTGCAATCGTACCCTAAGGTGCATACAGTGCATGCAGCGCTGGCGTGGCGCACCTGCAGTGGAGTTACCTAGCATGGTTACTCACCTGCATTGTTGGTTTGCTATATATTAGTGTACAGTAATGTACATCAGTGTGCGTGCACCGGCAGCGACAGTCTCGCTTATTGCATTCTCGTCCAGCGCACACAAACACCACACCTGGCTTGCGCTTCTAGTGCAGATGCATGCAGCAGGCATGTCCCGTCATGCAGAAATCTTCCTCGTACTGCCCATGCAGTCAGCTGCAGCAGCAGCGGCAGCGCTTTACGCCACCTTCTTGAACGGGAACCCCTGCCACGTGCCTGACAGCACAGCGTCAGTCGGGTAGTACCAGCGCCACAGCAGCAGGAAGGAGTCGGCCGGGATGGGCAGCCAGTTGTCGTACCACGGCTGCATAGCACCCACACAGTAATGTGCCCCAAAGCGAACACTTCAATGTCAGACAGAGGCCGTTTGCAGAGCAGCAGGGTATCACCATAGCAGGCGTACAGAATATAGACTACACGGAGAGCAACACCATGGTGCCCTGCAGGCATGCACTTCATACGCAGACGCGTGGTTGGGAAGGAGGGGCGCAACAAGCGACACCAGCAACAGTCCACACTGCACAGATGTGACAGGCCGTGGCCGTGGGAGTCCAACTGACACAATACCTGCTCCTGAATCCTGATACGACCAACCACATGGCCATGTGTTGTTGTTATGTTACATCAGGAGCGTGTAGGCCATACGGCCCATGCTTCCCCCAGATGGGGACCAGGCAGGCACAAGAGGGTCACCAGGCAATTCACATGGCCATATGTGATGCACGTTTGAGGTCGCTCGAGTGCATTCCGAGGGTTCAGGTTTTCAAGGATTGAAGGTTTGACCTCAGTGCATTCCGAGGGTTCAGGTTTTCAAGGATTGAAGGTTTAGGGTGTAGGGTCTAGGGTCGATTCCGCACCTGCTGGGAGGCAGGGGGGCGTTTTGCTGCGAGGTACGCGGTCAGCGAGCCATCCGTGTTGTAGCGCAGCGGGGTGCCGGGGCCCTGCCAGAAGGAGCGGTCGCTCACGCTGTACCTGTAGGCGGTACAGGCAGTACAGGCAGTACATGCGGTGTAGGCAGCATCTGGTCAGGGGGTTGAGAGCAAGGGTGCAAGGGTGGCAGCAGCAGACGCGCTGTCCAGCAGTGCGCGTTGGAAATGCTCTTGTGGTCATCTCATCCGCTCATGAGGCTCGGTTTTCTTCTGACAGCAGGAATTTTCTGTTCAGTCCTCTGTTCGTGCTCTGCACAACTCCTGCATGCATGCATCACACACCACACGTCACTACTGCAAGCGCCATGCGCAGTCCCCGTGCTCTGAATGCAGTCAGCATCCATATGCACATGCATCAACCCATGGTTGTTTCTCATCTCCAGCCCCACCTGTTGATGGGGTTGTCGATGATGTTGAAGTTGGCATCATAAACGATGAGGCTCCACCACCCGCCTTTGGCAGCGTCGTACAGCCCCTGGAGCGATGACCATGCAGGCATGCAGGCAGGCGGCGCAACAGGTGGGAACCAACCACAGTGAGATCTGCAGCTAGAGTGTGATGGGACTGCTGTCCCAAACATTGCCACTGCCACCACACCCGCAAGCCGCTGCCACAATTTACGCTGTGCTAGCGACGCACCAACCAGCCAAGCTCACCGAGGGGTCGAACGTGACGGTGTACGCAGCGTTGTTGGCGCCGCTGAAGGCCGTTCCGTTTGCGTCCTTGCTCACCCAGCCATACACCGCAACCTCAGCCTGCAGAGCGCAGGCGCAGAGGCACCATCAGTCCGCAGCATACTCACAAAGTGTGAGCAGGCGCGCTGCCTTTGTTCTTGTGGAACCCCCGAAATGGCCCAAAATGCTCGTCGACCTAAGGGTTATTATGCATGTAGGCAGAGGTCAGCAACCAAGCGCATGGCCAGCATGTACGTCAGGCAGCAGATTGTGCATTTAATGCCTGCACCAGGCCTGTGCTTCGGTGCTTGCATGCCACACGCTGAGCAGCAATGCACCAGCCCGCCGGCACACACCGGGTTGGCGAGGATGCCGAAGTCGCTGATGAAGGCCTGGTACAGCAGCTCCTGCAGGAGAGAGAGGATTCCCACCACATTGCCCACATCTCGCACATCTCATACATTACACACCTTTCCACACCGTCAAGGCGGCTACTGGTAGGTGCAACATGTAGGTGCAGCCGCAGGTGCAACGGGGGTGCACTGGTCCTGTGTCCCGACGCACCCCGTCCACTCACATCCTGCCCACACTTATGCCGGCCCACACCCAATGCCCCAGCTTCACCAAGCTGATTAGCAAGACCCCAGCTCAACGAACGACCCACATGTAATTGGTTAGAAATCGGCGGCGGCACTCACTGACCGACACGAACCCTTCATTCACCCAACTCAGAAGTCAGCGCCCTGAACGCCAGCTCCCACGCACACCGCTATCCTGTCTGATACCTTCCACTCACAAGCAAGGCTCAATGGCTCCCTCAAGCAAGGCTTATGCTGGCCCACTGGCAGGCAAGGCTCATGCTGGCTCCCTCAAACAAGCAGGGTGTACTGCTCAGCTCACCGAGGGGTACACGACGCCGTAGCGCAGCGAGTAGGCGACGTTGGGGTAGTCGTATGCCCACTCGCTGGCGGTGATGGCGGTGATGAGCGCGGACGCAACTTGGAAGCCCAGGTACAGCGCGTCCGTCTGTGCAGCAACACCACGAGCGATGAGGCAATGATGAGGCGAAGACACATGTTATTTTACGTTGCATCAGGAGCGTGTTGGCCAGACGATGATATATGTGTATGGAACACAACGGCGTGGCAGGGGAACGCAGAAGCTTGCGGGTTGAGACCTGCTGCATGCACAGGCCAGGCAAGCCGCTTGCCATACGGGCGACAGCACCGGTACCGGGACCATTGTATACACTATGCGTCTGTGCAGGGCCTAAACTCTAAACAATGATTCGGTGAACTCCGTCACCGGGTTTGATCTGTTCTTGCGTGTCGTTGCACGAGCGCGTGCTTTACGGGGATAGCGCACGCATGTGCTCATGCCCACCTGGGCGGCGGTGAGGCGGGTGGCGTCAAAGGGGATGGCGGGGATGACATTGAATGCGGCCAGGGAGGTGCCCACCACATCCCGCTGGAGGTAAGGGGGCGGGTTGTCCTGCATGCATGGCATTGGCGTGCAGGCTTTCATGGATCAAGTCTTGGGGGTTTGGACTTGTTCTGCATGGCGTTGGCATGCAGGGTTTCAGGGATTAGCATGTGCGGCTCGGGATTGTCGTCCAGCATTGTGTTAGGAGAAGGTGTCAGGGTTGAGTATTTGGGATTTAGGGCGTGTTCTGCACGGTGTGAGCGTCCTGGCGGGTAGGGTTTCAGTAGTTTCAGCAGCTGCTTATCTATCGGCAGGCAGGCTCACCAGGAAGGCCTTGACGAGCTCTCATACAAGCAGGCTATGACATGGGTAGGCTCACCAGGAAGGCCTTGACGAGCTCCGGGAGGTATGCCAGGTACTGCGCCTGGGTGGCGTTCTTCCACACGTGCAGGTACTGGTTGGCGGCAAAGCTGATGGCCGGGACCGAGGCGGCGGGCACGTACGGCAGGCCGGAGAGCAGGTAGAGCGAGAGGTCGTCCTGCAGGGCATGGCAGCAAGGCATGAGGGTGCGTCGAGGTTGCAGGCAAGGCATGAGGGTGCGTCGAGGTTGCAGGCAAGGCATGAGGGTGCGTCGACGTTGCAGGCAAGGCATGAGGGTGCGTCGACGTTGCAGGCAAGGCATGAGGGTGCGTCGACGTTGCGGGCAAGGCATGAGGGTGCGTCGAGGTTGCAGGCAAGGCATGAGGGTGCGTCGAGGTTGCAGGCAATGTGATCCGCCCATCCGCTGACGGCCTCTATATATCGCATCAGTTGTTGCTGAAGCATGCAGGCTTAACAATAAAGGCTGCCGGTTGCCAGCATGCAGCGCAGTGCTGCATCGTCATGCAACACACACCATGCCACGTTGGCGTGCCGTGCCGGGCGGATCCGGTACCGCCTTCGGTCGCCACCAGACGCTCAATGGCAATTAGGGCAGTGCGTGGATTTTGGGCAGGGTGAGGCCTGAGACCTCAGGTGAGATCTCAGGCAAGATATTAGTTTGTTTTATATGCAAGGTAGGCCACACGCCTTGGTGGAGAGAGAGAGAGAGGAGATCCCTGTACACAATCTCCATGACTCACCTGGAACTTGTAGATCTCCGGGTACTGCTCCTTGGTGCTGACCAGGGTGCGCAGCAGCACCTGTGCACCTGTCCAATACACACAGTACATGAAATACACAGGGAGGTCAGCAGGTGCCACAATGCAATGAGAGCACGCAAAGGCAATTAAGCTGCTCATCTCCTTTTCGGAAGGCCGCCGAGAGGCCGGCGTCAACCATATCTGTTTCGGAGCTGCTGCATTGTACTACTGCACGGCACCGTACTATATGCCATGGCGAGGGGCCCTGGAGCTCGCTCACAGCGTCATGTGTGGCATCAGGCTATCAGCAAGCACAGCCCAAGCGCTGCCCAGCCGTGAACCTCGCGCCTTGCAACACGGGTTGCAATGAACACACACGCTATGCACGCATCTCGCTCGCTCACTGTTGTAGGGGTAGTTGACGACCGTGGCCTTGAGCTTCTTCACCTTCCACTCCTCCTCAGCGCTCAGCGTGTAGCCGTCTTGCACAAACACCCAGTTGCCGCCGTCACGGAACGCCGCGTTCAGCAGCTGTGCGTGAGTGCACACGTGCAGCGCCGGTTCGCAGGTGGAGATGCAGGCAGCAGGCAGCAGGCAGCAGGCAGCAGGGAAGACACATTAAGGATATGCTTAGCGCATAAATGATGCATGCAAAGCCAGCAGGTGCTAAGGCCCTCGGGCAAACTTGGGTGCGGGGGCTCGGAACGGGTTGAGGTTCTGCTTTTGAGGGGATCGCTGGCTGGGATCTTTCACGATGTGCGTGGTGTCAGGAACGGTGGGGCGGTCTCCAGCACTGGACAAGCATCAACATCACCGCACAGTCGGCCGCCACGTGCATCGCATGCGCTCCAGCATGGACAATGCCCTCGCTGCGAGTGCGTACACGCCTGCAGCATGCAAGCAGCTCTATGTCACTCACGGTGAGGTATGGGTAGCCGAAGGGGTCTGCGAAGACGGCACTGAAGTACTTGATGCTCCTCGAGGGCGGCAGCGTGAACACCACGGGGCCGGCGCCCAGCTCAATGAAGGCGCTGGAGTAGATGGTGCTGCATGGTGCATGCATGCACATGGACAGCGAGAGGCGCATTAATGACACGTATCAACATATGCACATCGAATGCATTGGATTGTGCCGGGCTTCCCCCGCCTCACAAAACAGAGCTTTCATCGAGACCGGTTTCCCTTGGATGTACAGTTGTATGACAGGGCAAGGGAGGGGACGGAGAAGGCAAGCCGATGATGCTTTCATCCCATTCCATCCTCCGAAGTCCGAACCAGTGTCAGGATTGCATGCAGCAGCATGTGCGTACGACAACATGCGCGTAGCGCCCTGTGGTAGGTTCCTAGTGC
Source organism: Chlamydomonas asymmetrica (assembly GCA_001662385.1). NCBI lineage: Eukaryota > Viridiplantae > Chlorophyta > Chlorophyceae > Chlamydomonadales > Chlamydomonadaceae > Chlamydomonas > Chlamydomonas asymmetrica. The sequence continues at coordinate 5,408 of BDDA01001727.1, read as the reverse complement.
GGCATGGTGGAACTGCAGCATGGACGTATCGCACATGGATGCATCACACATGGATGCATGTCACATGGATGCATGTGTGCTGCAAATGCACCTGCAAAGGCGGGCAGCTGGGCAGTTAGAATCGCAGCACCCCGCATGCAGCAAGCTCGCAGCGCGTGTGGCGCTCATCGCCTTGTGCACAAGTCCACCTGGCACGTGGATAACATTGGGGTATTGATCGGACTGGCATGTGCAGTGCTAGTGTCCGGCGCACGCATTAACAGTGCCTACAGCCTACCAGCGCTGGCGATCAGCGGCTTATCGCCTTATGGAATTGTTTTCCGGTCACCACTCACTCGACGTTGGGGCCGGCGCCGGCTGTGGTGTTGATGTTGGTCACGAGGCGGCCGTGCGCAAACGTAAATGTGCGGTTGCCACTCCTGCGATTAATGCATGCAGTCATGCGTGGCATTGCATGCGATTACGCATGTGCATCAAGCCTAGCCTCAGCCAACCACCAGTCAGGTAGTTGCTGCAATCGCTTCAAGCATCTGGGAGCGCTCGCATGAAAGTACGTGAGGTCGGACTTGACTGCAAAGCGCAGCTAGGCACAGGCAAGAGGCAGCTGATGCAAGCCTCAGCTGCACTGTCCCTGGCAGACGTACCAGGTGTTGTAGCGTGTCTGGCCAATGGCCACGTACTGCAGCAGCTGCAGGTTGGCGGTCACAGCGGCTGCCAGCAGGTTTGAGCCCGTCACGCTCTGTACGCAGTTGTGCACAAACGAGGCAAATAGAGCGAAGTCAGGTGAACACGCAGGTGAGCTTCCTTGTTCTTCCGTGTTTGGCATGTAAAATTGAAGGTAGCTGTGCAGTAAGATGGTATCGGTGCTTTGGCTGTTGACAAGCTTCAGCAAGCGGTGGCAGATCGTAAGGAGCACATGCAAGGCGCTGCAAGCGAAGCGTCAGCTATGTCCAGCCCCTAGATGTATTCTGGAGGTCGCAGCGCCCTGTGCATGTCACGCGTACGGGAGATTTTCGTGCTCGGAAGAAATCTTTGAGCACAGTGGCACAGCTGTGGCAAATCAGACGGCACTGATTGCTTGCTCTCCGTTCCCTTGGCCTGACTTCCTTTCCTGACACCCTTCAACCCGCATTACCAAACTTTGCCACCGTGTCAAACTGTGAACAACACCGGACTCCCAATCCTGTATCATTATGCTGACAAGCAATGTGAAGCCATGACATTACCTTGTATATTGCTGGGATGGTGAGTCCATATGGAGCAAGCAGCGCCGACTTGGTTTGGAAGAGCGAAACCAAACCGCGATACGTGGCCCCTTGGCTGGCCAGGCTTTCCGACGCGGCCTTGAGGGTTGCGTTGTTGATATACTTCAATGGAGGTAACGGGAAGTTTATGGTTACCCTGTTTGCAGGAATGATCGGCAGGGGCGAAGGGGCCAGTTATGGTGGGCAGTGAAGCCAGGTGCGACTGCGTCCGTGACGGGACCGGGAATATACCTCCATCTCTGTGAGCTTCCTTAGATTTCTGCCAGAGAGCAGGTCAAGGAAGCACCCGTTTGCACGGCCTGATAACGCTGGACTGTGAGGCCCAGGAACAACAGCTCCTTCAGTTACCGCGTCTGACAGGCAGGGCCACACAAACGGCAGGCAAGCGGCCCACACTGGCCATGCATACCCAGGTGATTGGCTGCACTGTCGGCGCAAGGCAAAAGCTCATCAGCAACGCAGGACGTCTGTACGTGAGCAGCAGGCAGCTCCAGGTTCGTGTCATCATTCGCATATGGGCTGCTGTACCCTCACCCATGAACCAGGAGCACCGAGGTGGCCAGGACAAGCATAACCGCCGCCGCAGCGACATGCCGGCGCATCAGCGCACTAGCCATGTTGTACCGTGCGTATGTGCGTATCGTCAAGGACGTGAATAGGCTGCCCACACCACAAGTGCCAAGTTGCCGCTGTTACCTCTGCCAGTTGTTGCATGTACCTAAATGAAGCGGACCAGCAGGCTGTGCCCACATGCTGGGTGCCATGTTCCCCCAGGTACCCGCCAGAAAGCGAAGGAAGCTGGGGTGTGCAGTCTGTTGAGCATGGCAGTACAGCAGTAATCATGATGCATTTCTGCTGTGACAATGACGCCCTGCTGCAATCAACAGCTTATGGCACTTGTGGCTTGCTAGCATGACACGCTGGCTTCGTTGGTTGAGCAGGTACCTACACCTGCGACCAGTACAACAATATGCCAGGCCTGCCTGAGCTGGCTGTTCCCGACCGTCGGCAAGCGCTTCCAGCTATTTCAGCCTGTTGTTCGCGTCAGTCTGTGCCGTACATGCTGGGACGCGACGCACACGGATGTGTTTTGTGCCCTGTCCGGGCAGAGAACGCTTACGGGCTCAATTGTTGCAAAGGTCGCAGAAGCAGCAGGCAGCGAATGGGCAGGGCAGAGCATCCATGCATGCACGGGTGTCAGGAAGAGCACCCAAGCGGCATGCTGTGTGATTCCCGTGGGGCTATGCAGTGTGCATATGCGCATGCGTATGGATAAGGGCTGCACCTGATCTGACCGACTGATGGTGAGCGATGATGCACATGTGTCGTGTGTTGAGTATTTGGGTCACAGCACCTGCGGCTGCTGGGAGTGCCTGCCTGGCAAAGCGTTAACGCATGTGGCGCAAGCTGCATGCAGCTGACTCAATACATTTGAATTTTGAAGGGAGGGTTGCGTCTCCAGGTGGCCATGACCATGTGACACACGTCACACAGCCCCATGTCGCATATGCAAACTGCATGGCCCCACGGGAACCACACAGCATGCCCCTTGGGCGCTCTTCCTGACAGACCCATATGCGCAGACGCACAGTCTCACTCACTAACGCGTGTTGCCAGCAGCATTGTACTGGACTTATCGCGCCGCTACCTGGAATGGATTGCGCGGACCGCGCATGCACACAACACGTGCGGCCGCATGTATGTGGTCGACGCCATGCTTTGCGGTGGTGCACGCGAGCATGCGCATGTGCGTGTGCGTGCTTAGCATGCCAAGTCACCATCCCAAGACGATGTTACAGGCAGAACGCGTGGATCATTGTTGTGTGTGTGTGCACTTGTGTGTGTGTTGGTTTGAGGGGGCGCGCTTTGGGCGCATGGGAAACAAATGTACGTGTCGCACGTGCTCGTGTATGTGCGTGTGCATGCAACTGTATGCGCGCTTCATGCCCCTTCGGACGGCGCTCAGCCCCTCATCCATTTGTCTCAATATCGATGACAGGCATCGGCGCAGTGTTAAGCTGAACTTGCTGCTGAGCACCTCTCCCGTTGCAAGTGATTCGCAGCTCAGGCTATCCCCTCCACCCGCAAGCAAGCTAACAAGCGGCAGGCCGGGTGCCGGCCTGCGGCTATGCTATGCACAAGCGCTGCATGCCTGCATGCGTGACAGAAAGAGGCGCCCGTGGGGCCGTGCATGTGTGACGCGGTGTGCCCAGTAGTGAGCACTCTCACGCCCATGCATGCAACCTTGACGACCCTTTCATGCGGTGTGCTGCGTTCGCACATTCTCAATGCGCCCGTGTGTGCTCACTCGCTCATGTGGAGTCCTTGTGCATGCAGCGGCCTATTGGCCTCGGGTAACAGCTTGAACGGATGGGTGCGCGTTGATGCAGTCCTAACGGGGGGCAGGGTTGAGATTTCCAAGTCCACCATCGCAACACACGCCATGCTGTACGTGAACCCGACAAACACATCTGCTACTGCTAGCCTTGACAAGTAAGGTACCTGGCACTGTCAGCCATCGACCCCTCACTTTGCCAGTGTGCTCTGGGGGTTGACGAGTTGCCAAATACACACTGTCTGTTGTGGGCGCCAGGGTTGTCAGCAGCATGCCAGGGGGAACAGGTCAAACATAAGTGCTTGAAGGGAAGCACGGCAGCCTGATGAAAAGCATTTATAGTGCTCGCTGTGTAATGGTGCGCAACGGCGCAAGTGCGCAACGGCTGATGAAACATGCAATGATCTCAGTGGGCTACATGCATGCGGGGCAAACGCCTGCTTTTCAGGACTGTGCAGTTTGCAACACTGTGCAGGAAAGAATACAATGCTGCAGGGCTGGAGTGAGCCGCAGCGCAGCCATATTGCAGGCCGGACGCCATATCGCGGTTGCGGGAAATGGCCAACGACATCGTACGGTTCGCCAGGTTGGTGAAGGCTGGGACAGCAGCTCGTACTGGCAGCTGCAGCGCCAATTCCTTTACGCGGCTCTCAGAAAGGGTGTCATCATAGGGCAGTGAGTGCCTGAGAGCCCAATCAGGGCTGTCTGGGGAGCAACGCTCCAGATATGCAGGTCCCGTAGGGCCTGGCTTAGATGTACTGCACTCCAGGCGGGGGCGTGTATGCATGGGGGAGATGGATCTAAAGGGCAAAGGGATGCATGTCTGTTACATGCCCCCCACCTATTTCCGCGGCAGAAAACAGCGCCAATCGATCGAGCCCGCCGCCTCCGAAGAGTGAGCATCCCACCGGGGGGAATGGCGGAGCCGTCACCGTCAGCAACTGCAGTCGTCTGTCTGTGGGTCAGCAAGGGTGGAGGTTCCGGATACCTTGTGAAACATGCACCCAAGCATGCGGCCTGGATTTGCGTCTTCTTGCGCCGCCGTGCTGGCGTTGTTGCAAGTGCGCCCCGTTGTGTGGCCTGCTTGGGTCTCTTGCTGCTGCATCCCGGCTTTTCAATCATGCCAGGGCAGGCACCAGCCTGCACGTTGCTTCTTCTGTTCCATGTGTGTGTGTGTGTGTGTGTGTGCCTGGGCGTGCGCGCGCGCGCTGCCAGAAGTTCCCAGGTGTCGACCCCAGCTGCCGTTGCTGCCAAGCACCTAGCGCGAGGCACTTGGCGTGGAGCTGTGCTACTTTGTTGGGTTGCTTCTGAGAGCAGCTACTCCCGTAGCTCCCCTCAGCTACATCGAGCGTCACCGGTGGCCCTACCTGAGCTCGAACCCGAGACATTGGGCAAGGTGCTGCAATTGCCCATCCTTGCAGTCCGTAACAAAACAGCAAGCAGCATTCCTGATTGGCAGGTTACTGCACGCCAGTGTTACTGCACGCCAGTGTTGTTGACAGTACACGTGAACGCACGTATCGCTTTGCATGTTTGAACCTTTGGAGTCCGAAAGCGTGTTTCGCTTTTCAAATGCTTTTCGCATCATACTAGTGAGCAGTGAGGCATACAAGTTATTGCACAACGTCTTCGAGTCTCTTTCAGCCTCAAAGATTCAGTCTTTCAGCCTCGTGCGTGGCAGGCCTCGGGTCTGAATGGATGATGGAGAGTGGTGATCGTAGGGCCGCCAAATGTGTGGCTTGCCAGACGTCGACGTTGGAAACCTACACGCATTTGTTCCTGGAATGCCCCACGTACAGGCCGGCTAT
>BDDA01001723.1:0-11501 GCA_001662385.1 Chlamydomonas asymmetrica | reverse complement strand
CAGGGCGTCGGCATGAAAGGCTGTGGCTGATTGGCATCATCACTTGCGGCGGCCCATCGTGGCGACTTGCCAGGGCAGTGACGGCAACAACTGCGGCGACGTGGCGGGACATCAGCGGCAGCAGTCGTCGCCGGCAACGCTTTGTCGAACGTCCACGTGGGGGGACAGGGAAGGTCATGCCCAGCGTGTTGCAATCAAAGCCGTGATGCAGGCTGGCCATCGGCCAAGCCCACTTGATTGATCGGGAAGCACACCGGCGGCCAACGAACCCAGCTAGCGGGCGTTAAGTGAGTCCTCAAACATCACGAGTCGCTCGCACACGTCTCATCACCGCCCAAACTAGAAGGCCACGCACCCCAGCTAGTTTTCACGAGAGTGCACAGGGACCGGTCGAGGACAACCCGCGTGATGATATGGTGTGACCACCATTGGACGCCCCCCCCTCCAAAAAAACGTCGCTGTGGTTTACACAAAGCTCAACATGTTCCCTATAGTCAGTTGCTCCACGCGTGGCTAACGTGGCTACATGCATCGTCCACCAATCCTTGCCGCAGGTCAAGACCGCGTCCATGCATTCCGCTACAGTTCTCGGAGTACATGGCAGCGCTGCCTGTTGCCATCCATCCATCCATCCATCAGGTAGGTACATCCTGGCATATGTGCGATGGTCAGGCTTGACCCAACCGCAGCGCTGAGCCCATGGCAGGAACAACGGAGTGTTACAGGCGCACAACAGGCAGCGGCACAACAGCGCAACAGCACAAGCAGGCAGGCAGCGGTGCAACAGCCTGCGCGCGTGTGTATGCATGCTGCTGTCACGTGCATACGTTTGTGTGAGCCTTCCGTGGCATCGCTGACGACAGCAGCGCACAATCAAGTACGCTTGCGCTGCGGCTGAATGTTAGGAAGGCAGGCATGGGGGAGGCAATGGATTTGGGGCCAGGGCGTGCAGGGGGGCAGGTGGGTTGCATGCAGAGGCGCGATGCAAACGCACGTAGCACAAGCGGAGTATGCGCCGGCAATCGGCGGTGAGCATTTGTACACGAGGCGCTTGAAAAGGAACTCGTTTCCTCGGACAATGCGCAGAGGGAGGTACTGTGTGTGCAGGTGTTCTGGGAGTGCAGACGTTATAGTTCAGCACTTCACCGTTCAGGTGCTGCGAATCGAACGATGACAGGCGGTGCTGCGGGTAGAGGGCGATGGTGGGGCGGCACTCATGACGCCAACACCGCCTGGGGACTGCTCACTCGCAGCCATGGAGGACGCTGCTGCACCCATGACAGCAGCGACAGGAAACGCGGGACTGGCGCCTGCAGCAGGCGGCTGTCTGTCTTGCTGCTGCTGCTCTGTTAGCGCAGGCTGTGGTGCCTGCGTCGTCAAGGCCTGGTTGGGCGCAGGCGTGCCTGCTGCAGAGCCAGTGAGGGGGCCAGCAGCTGGCCTCGCGGGCACGTCTTCGCGTGCATGCGCTAGCCGCCAAAGCTCGCCCGTCCTCCTTATGCAGCAGGCCGAGCAGCCAGCGCCGGCGCTGCAGGCTCCGCAGCAGCAGGGGCCAACGGCTTCAGAACACCCAGGCCACGCAGGCCGCGGGCAGCACGCTCGGTGTTCGCTACTGCGACCAGGAACCCGTGCAGCACGTCAGGGCTGACGAGGCCTTGCGCCTGCATGACGTGCATGAGGCCGGCCACGTGCTTGAATTGTGGAAGGTCGCGCTCCAGGGAGCCCACCAGCTCGCGCACAATCATCAGTGCGTTACGGACCTTGCTGCTGTGTGACCCAGATGGGTTGCGCTCCTGGGGGGAGCCGGCGCCACTCGCGGCAGCGGCGGTTGTTATGTCCTCGTGCCTGCCGCCTGCCGCATCAGTGGCGGCAGCGGCAGCATTGCCGCCAACCGCTGCTGCCACAACCTGTGGCTGTGCGGGCTGTGGCGCGGCGCCTGCAGGCTCAGGTGCAGCCGCGCCCTGCTGGTGGTGGTGCTGCTGAGGCGGCGGGCGTGGCGGCAGGCCAGGCCCGTGTGAGGGGGCCGGCGTGCGGTTGGCCTGCAGGTGCTGCAGGTGCTGCTGCTGCTGCTGCTGCTGCTGCTGCTGCTGCTGCTGCTGCTGAAGGGTAGCACTGGGCGCGGCCTTGGGTTTGAGCCTAAGCTTGGGATGTAGTGCCACTGCTGTGGCCGCTCGCGCCCCCATGTGTTGCAAGGGGGCCTGCTGCTGCTGCTGCTGCTGGGCGTAGGATGCCTGCAATGGCAGCTGGATCTTCCCAGCAGGCATCCCAGCCATGCTACCATGCAGCTGAGGAGAGGGCGCAGCACCGCCAGCTGCCGCTGATGACACGACCACCACCCCGCTCATCGACTTGAGGCGCTTGGCTGCCGCCGCCTCACCCGCATCAACGCTGTCTGTCTCAGTGTAGTGCTGCTGCTGCGTGAGCAATGTCGTGGCCGAGTGCTGCGCACCCAGACCGCTGAGGGCCATGCCGCCGCCGCCGCCGTTGCCGTTCCTGCTGGGGCCTGCCGACAGATGTAGCGAGCACAGAGCAGTGCAAATTCAAGTCGCGATCACAACGCCGCAGGCACGTTCATGTGCGCTGAATTCCAATTACACTCTGCATGTGGCTGACCTTGAGCGAGGCCATGACTCAATGCAGGGTCGGCGAACAGCTGAAGATACAGACGACCTCCCACCCCATCCAACGCGACAACATCATGAGCAGCGCCAAGCATACTGCATGGTCGGTGTGCGCGTGTAGCGCGTGTCACTTACCAGCTTGCAGGGCGGCTGTGGGAGCAGGCACAGCTGGTGGCTCCGGCGCAGCTAGTGCAGCAGCCCGCAGAGCGTCAACGCACTCAGGCAGCGACCGGTGGCGCCGCTTGTGGTCATCATAGTAGTACTGCAAGCCAACATGCGGCACAAGCCAACGCACACGTTATTGGCGACTGGGTAGCCGCACGGTGCCTGGGAGCACCGTGTGCAGTAAGTGAGAGCGCTCATTACCATGGCACCCACGCACGTCTTGGACATACAGCACAATTTTTGCAAAGGCACCTCGAGCTCGCTCGCTCGCTCATCGCGTTTTAGGGTGCACCCACGTTGTCAATGTGCCCCCGACTGCGGCCACTCGTACGGACTTGGACGTCTGTGGACCAACCAGCGGGACTGGCGCAGCCTGGCAAGAAGAGGCCATGCACGGCAGCAACAGCACAGCCTTGTTGACAGACTATGGGCGGCAGCGGGCGGGCGGGCAAGGTGGGCGAAAGCCATCAGACGGACCAATTCCTGTGCGTAAGCAGCTCCGTTCTGAGGCACTGAGAGCGCACCGTGCACAGGATAAGCGTGCGTGTTTCAGCGCCGTTCAAAGGACAGGCGCTCCCCCTACTTCCCCCCCTTACTTGCTGGAGGTCTGCATGCTTACCAGCTGCCTTAGCGGCTCTGTGAAGCTTTGCCAATGCCTGGCACCTCAGCTGCGGTAGCTGCGCCATTTTCAGCGCCACAGTCTCGTTGTCGTTTCCGTCGTGGATAACTTGGGTGGCGGGTGAGGTGGCGGGTGGGGCTGCAGACCTCACAGTACCAGCCACCTGCTGCTCCATCGCAGCAGCGCGCAAAATTGCGGGCACATTACAAGGCACATGTGCGGCGCCCGCCGTTGCGACGACATGGTGAGAGGCAACAGCGAATGCGAGTCATGCATTAGTCATGCGACAGGTGTGAAGTCCTGCTGCTTCACCTGTGCAGCCATGATTGGGGTTTGAAAGCGCTGCCAGGCCTGCCTAACAGTAAGCTGCCAGAGAACACAGGGCCATGCAGTACATGCAGTGGGGGCGGCAGCGGAAGGGCTCGCAGCAATCATGCAGGACCGTAGCCTCGTCGGAGCTTTGGCGACTCACCTCTGCCATCTCCATGTCCGCAACCTTGGTGTATTGTGGTGTCATCGTGAGGCTATGTTGCGGCCACGAACACACCGCAACGGTGTCGAGCGCTTGGCGGCGGGCGGCGGCGGGCGGCCCCGGCAGGACGGCGGCAGCAGTGGAATCCATCCTGACTTGAGTGACTGTAAGCAGTGTTGTGCTGTGCACTTTCAGCACGACTGTTGGGGTTGCTGTGGAAAGCTGCACTCTTCGATTGAACACTGCTGACTGGAAGGAGAGCAAGTAACCACGCACTGGCGTCACCTATCAGCAGGTAGGACGAAGAGCAGGCAGGACAGTAATACACGGTTCCACGCGCACAACAGTAAGTTACTGAAAAGCAGGTGATATGCAGCTGCTTATATACTGTCAGCAGGGATGAAGTTTTGAAAAGGGTCGCCTGGGTGCAGCAGACGACTGCGCACTTTTGGTTTTTCGTCGCCTGCCCACGACATCATCAGTCGTCTGCCCATGACATCATGGGCTCGCTCGCGGCGACTGTTCAGCGCTGATGAGGACACTAGCCTGCTGTTGAGGCGGCTGCGCAACGGCGACCATGGCAGTGGCCTGCTGATGAGGCGGCTGCCCTGCAGTGTTGATGGCTGGCATTCGTGCGTCGATTATTGTGCGTCGCCTCATGAATGCAGACTTTGCCTGAGCCGCCTTGGCAAGCAGGGCAACGGCGGTGATTGAATGTGGCGCCTTAGCAACGCAAGTCGGATGTGGTGACTTGCCAGGGCAATGGCGGCAACGACTGAGGCGACTTGGCGGGGCATCAGCAGCGCTCCGCCGCCGCCTGCAACGACCTCTTGATGAACGTCCACACGCACGCATGGGGCACAGCTGGAAGGCCATGCCCGAGCACGCTTGCAAGCCGCAACGCAGGACAAACCCACTTGGCTGGGCGGCCGGTGAACCCAGCAGCAGGCGACACGGAACCGACTGGAAAACGTCATGTCCCGCGCGACACTGCAACCCGTGCACCCAGCTGGCTTTGAGAGTGTCGGGTGCACACACACGGAGCGGGTGGAGTAGGTGGAGACAACCTTCACGATGGCAAATGCAACGGTGTGGACTGCTGTCACCGACCCCCCACAAGAAAAGACGCACTGGATTACAAAGCTCAACACGTTCCTCCTCATCAGTTGCAAGCGTGGCTGCAAGCAACATCCATTTGTCCATCAGGTGCTCAACGTTGACATCAGGTGCTCCAGTAGTGACGTGCAAGCAACCTGCAGGCAACCTGCATTTGCACACTTTTTCCTTTCGAAGGGGAAAGGTTACCCAGCGCAGGTTCTGATGCCGAAGCAGGCACGAGCAGGACAGGCAAGCCTGACCCCTAGCAGCCTCAGAAAACCCACACTTCAGTCGCCGCCACTAAGTCTCGCTACTATAAGCACTGCTGCGCGGCCGACAGGTGTGCACGTATGGGTTTGGGTGCACGAAGCCAAATGTTTTGGGGGTGCAGCCCAAGGCCCTGTCAGGGCCGGGCTGTGTCCATACAGAGCCACCTTGTTTAGTCTGTCCGTCTGTCCCCAAGAGGGGTGTCGTTTCAACGCTGCCTCAGACATTCAGAACGCCGGCGCTAGCTCGCCCCGCTTGAGCAGTGTGTGGTGTTGAGTTGATATATAGCGTGCGGTGTTTTGGTATATAGCGAGTCTCAAGAGAGCATTGGGGACGCGTATACGTCTAGGGCTTTCGGCGCGCAGAATGGTGCTGGTCAAGTGGCAAAGTTCTGCCCCCTTTACCAGGGTTTGCTGCGCCTGTGCTCTTCCCATGACCAACGATATCAATAAGAAAGCCCTTCCTATGCTCCGTGGTGTGCTCCTCCTTCATGTGCGGTTTGTGTGTGCGCCCTGCACCGTGGGCCGAGCTGCCAATCAGCTGCAGCGTCCACTCCTCGTTCCACTGTGACACGTATGACACACAGCTGCGGTGAGAAAGTATATGGGGGGGCGCTGGGGTCGTGCGTATGCACAGTTTACCATTAATGGGGCGTCGACAAGTGCACCATTCGCCCGCCTGCTGTGAATCGCTTGTAAGGCGCCTGCCTAAGGCCTACCATGTAGGCAGGCAGCGCCAGCCAGCATGGCTAACATTAACGGCGTAGATGAAAGTTACTGTACTGCTCCCTGTTGCTTGCCACAACGGTCGCAAGTCCTCATCCGTCAGCTTACGGGACTTGCAATCTCAGCACACAAGACTGCCTGGTGTGCGTGCAGCCATACAGCATTCATACTCGTGGCCTTCCAGCAGCCCTGCCAATCGCTGGGAATGCGTCCAAGTGGCCCTGACGTGTGACAGGGTTTCACAGGCGACAGGGTTTCTCACAGAGGACTCAGGCAAGTAAGTAAGAAGCCACGGAGCAGGCCTGAGTAACTCAGCAACCCGTAAGCTGGTGTTGCATGATGTGGTGTTGCAATGTGCACTCCGAACCTGTGTCCGTTGGCGTGCACGCCAGCACGTTGCATGCGAGTGATGAGTGAAATGTGCATGCGGAGCACGCGCGATGGCGACTGCGCCCCATTTCTTGCGCATCTTCATAGGTGCACCCCCTAGTTGTTGACAGTGACGGTCAGCACAATCCACACGTTTCCAAAGTGGATGTGCAAGCGGAAATCACAGTGAACGACTGGCAGACAGCTGCAGTTTTGATGAGGTACGTAAGCAACACATGCTCACATGTTGCGCTACGGCCTGCGCCAAGGCAAGCACCAGCAGGTGTTTCGCTGCATGCACCCATCACGACCCGCGGTGTTTGACTCAACCGCAGCGCTGAGCCCATGGCAGGAACAACGGAGTGTTACAGGCGCACAACAGGCAGCGGCACAACAGCGCAATTGTGCATTCTGCTGTCACATCATGTTTGTGTAAGCCTTCGATGGCGTCACTGACCGGAGCAACGTTCAACCAAGTTTGCTCGCATTGCAGTTGCATATAAGAAAGGCAGGCATGAGGGGGTAAAGGATTTGGGGCCGGGGGAGGATGGCAGGCGGGTTGCATGCAGACTTGCAGGGGCATGATGGAAGCGCATGCAGCACAATCGGAGCATACCCCAGCAAGCAGCAACAAGCATTCTGTAGGTGGGGTGTTTTGAGGTGGAATCGCTTTTTCAGTCAATGGGCAGCGGGAGCGGGAGGAGCAAGGTACGTCAACTGCGTGTGCAGGTGTTCGAGGAGTGATATGGATGTAGTTGTTGAGGTTCAGCACTTCAGCCGTTCAGGTGCTGCCAAGTGACCGATCAGGGATGTTGCTAGGGGTAAAGGGCGATGGTGGGGCAGCACTCAGGCAACTAGCACCGCTTAGGACTGCTCACTCCCAGCCATGGAGGGCGTTGCTGCACCCATCCATGCCGTCAAGGACGGGAAACGCGGGACTGACGCTGTGGCAGGCTGCCGCCTGTCCTGCTGCTGCTGCTCCCTCGGTGCAGACTGTGGTGCCAGCGCCGTCAAGGCCTGGTGGGGCGCAGGCGTGCCTGCCGCAGGCCTAGCAAGGGCGCCAGCAGCTGGCCTTGTGAGCACGACTGTAGCGTCCGTGCGGTAGCCGCCAAAGAACGCCAACCCTCCCTGTGCTGCTGGCCCAGCAGGCCGAGCAGCTATAGGCGGTGCTGCAGGCTCCGCTGCAGCAGACGCCGCCGCCATCTGCAAGCCCGTGCGCAGGCTCCGAGCAGCACACTCGGTGTCCACAACTGCGTTCACGAAACGCTGCATGTCAGGGCAGGCGAGGCCTTGCGCCTGCATGACACGCATCAGGCCGGCCACACGCTCCAAGTCGCCCACGAGCTCAACCGGAATCACTGCGTTACGGTTGCCCGCTGCCTTCGTGCTGGGTGACCCAGATCGGTTGCGCTTCTTGGCGGTGCCGTCGTCACCTGCGGGCTGCAGCGCGGCGCCTGCAGGCTCAGGCGCAGCCGCGCCCTGCTGGTTGTGGTGTTGCTGAGGCGGCGGGCGTGGTGGCAGGCTAGGCCCGTGTGAGGGGGCCGGCGTGCGGTTGGCCTGCAGGTGCTGCTGCTGCTGCTGAAGGGTAGCACTTGCCGGGGCCTTGTGCCTAAGCTCAGGGGGTGCTGCCGCTGCTGCGGGCGCTCGCTCCCCCATCTGTTGCAAGGGGGCATGCTGCTGCTGCTGTTGCTGCTGCTGCTGAACGGCAGCGCTAGCGCTGCTTTGGGTCTTGAATTTGATCTTGAGGCGTGTCGCTGCTGCGGGCGGTCGCTCCCCCATGTGCTGCAAGGGGCCGTGTTGCTGCTGCTGGGTGTAGGATGCCTGCGATGGCAGCTGGATCTCCTCAGGCATCCTGTCAATGCCACCGGGCGGATGAGGGGAGGGCACACCACCACCAGCTGCCGCTGACGACAAGACCATCCCCCCGTTCACCAACTTGAGGCGCTTGGCTGCCGCCGCCTTACTCGCATCAGCGCTGCCTCTCTCGGTGGAGTACTGCTGCTGCGTGAGGGATGTCGTGGGCGGGTGCTGCACACCCAAGCTGCCGAGGGTCTTGCCGCTGCCGTCGCCGCCACCATCAGCGCTGCCGGCTTCCAACGCCAGCGGGCGCTTGGCACCGGCCAGTATGCCAAGCGCGTCCCCGGTGGCGTCCAGCAGCATGCCGAGCCTGTCCCCGGTGGCGGCCATAGCGGCCAGCATGCCAAGCCCGTCCCCGGTGGCGGTGGCCAACAGGCCAAGCCCATGTGAGGGAGCCGGCGTGGGGTTGGCTTGCAGCAGCTGCTGCTGTGGCTCCGGCTCCACCTGCTGCAGCTGTTGTTGTTGTTGTTGCTGCTGCTGCAGAAGGGCAGTACTAGCCAGGGTCTTGGGTTTGTGCCTAAGCTTAGGGTGTAGTGCCAGTGCTACAGGCGCTCGCTCCCCCATGTGCTGCAAGGGGCCGTGTTGCTGCTGCTGGGTGTAGGATGCCTGCGATGGCAGTTGGATCTCCCCAAGCATACCAGCAATGCCACCGAGCGGATGAGAGGCGGGCACACCACCACCAGTTGGCGTTGTTGACATGACCACCACCCCGCTCACCGACTTGAGGCGCTTGGCTGCCGCCGCCTCACCCGCACCAGTGTTGTCTGTCTCAGTGCAGGGCTCTTGCTGCATGAGGGATGTCGTGGCCGAGTGTTGCACACCCAGACCGCTTTGGGCCGGGCCGTCGCCGCCGTTGCCGCCGCCAGCGCTGCCGGCTTCCAGTGCCAGCGGGCGCTTGGCACCGCCCAGCGTGCCATGCGCAACCACGGTGGCGTCGAGGGGCAGGCCATGCGCATCCACGGCGGCGTCGAGCGGCAGGCCTAGCATTCGGGGCGCGTCCACGGCGGCGTCGATCGGCACGTCTAGCGGCCGAGGCGCGTCCACGGTGGCGTCGAGCCGCAGGCCGGGCGCGTCCGCAGCGGTGTCGAGCGGCAGGCCTAGCATTCGAGGCGCGTCCACGGTGGCGTCGAGCGGCAGGCCGGGCGCATCCGCAGCGGCGCCAAGCGGCACGCCTAGCAGGCGAGGCGCGTCTACGATGGCGTCGAGCGGCAGGCCGGGCGCGTCCGCAGCGGCGTCGAGCGGCAGGCCTAGCATTCGAGGCGCGTCCACGGTGGCGTCGAGCGGCAGGCCGGGCGCGTCCGCAGCGGTGTCGAGCGGCACGCCTAGCATGCGAGGCGCGTCCACGGTGGCGTCGAGCGGCAGGCCGGGCGCGTCCACGGTGCCAACCACGTGCTTGCGCTGGTATGCAGCCGACGGGCCGTAGGGCGGCATGTGTTGGGAGACCGCGCTTGCTTGCATGGTGAAACCTGCCACTGAATGCTTGTGGCTGATGAGCCGGAGGGCGTTGACGCCATGCTGCTGCGGCTCAAGCTGCTGGGGCGGCGAGCTCCTCCCGGCGTCGGCAGGAGCGCTGGGGCGCACCACACCCGCTTGCCTTTGCTCCTCCATGAGGTGTTTACGCGCAAAGTGCTGCGCAATGCGCTGGCACGGGGTCAGCAGCGGCAGGGGGGCAGGCTGAGCCGCTACAGGCTCGTGCATGGGAACATGAGGCGGGTTGTGGGCGGCGCGGGACCTAAGCTGATCCAAGGCGGCATTTGCACGCCCTTGCTCCTCGTCGGCAACCAAGGGCTCGTCGTGAATGCGCGTTGTGTCGGGCTCGCTCTCAGCGGGGGGTCGGGCGCGGGCGATGCCGTCAACGTTCCCAAGAGTGTAAGTGTCGTCATGGTCGTCATCCACGTCATCACCTTGCTGCCAGGAGCCAGAGTCGGAGCGGTGCTGGTACTGGTGCTCGTCACCACTGGCGTTGTTGGAAACATGGCGGCCATTGCGTGAGCCGGTCCTGGTGGGGCCAGCTGCGATCGATCGCAAAGCATTGCAAAGATTGTGCAAAGTTCAAGACGGCTATCGCAACGCCACAGGTTCACATGCGTGCGTTGTTTCCAGAGGTGTGGGTGACGGTTTACCGTTACCGACTGTGACGGTTTACAGTGACGCGTAGCGACGGTAGGGGTCATTTTGTACCGTCAATCACCGTCACTGTAACGAAATGTCATGACGGTGGTCACGACGGTGGTCTCGGGCCCCGAAACCAGTCACTGACAGTCACACGCCGCCGCCGGAGGCGGCGCAGAAGCAAAATTTCGCAATTCCTTGCTCTAAACACACATACAAACACCATAAATGTTTGATATACAGTTTGTATTTTCAGGTTTCGTGTTCTCTGTGCATATTTTGTGTGAACTGACGGCGCTGAAGCGTCATTGCGTTTCACGCTCGCTAATGCTGAGGAGTCCCTACAGCTAGCTCACAAGTTCAGATACTCCTCATAGCGCTGCTCCTCACACGTTTTGGGCTAAACACTGTCCTGGTTGCTGCTCGCGGACACCCACATTGTCAAAGTCGAATCAGCACGAATTTAGCGCGAGCGGATCGTCCGCTGCATCAGAGCTCTAACATCGGCTGATTGCTAAGCTTACGCGCATACGGCTTGGTGCTAGGCACTCCAGCATCAGTGTGCCACCACCGAGGCTCTGCTGCTTTGCCTCAAGAGCGCACAAGGCGTCTCGCACATGAACGCGTTCATCGCTGCGCGCATGCGCACTGCTCAGGTACCTGCACACCTGGCTGTTCAGCAAGTGCAACACCAGCCTGGATGAGTTGGTGTCTGCGATAGCCTCGTCACAGTGGCTGCAGTTTCCGTCCGCTGTGCGCTGTGCATTACGCCCACGCGTTGCTGTCGCGGTTTTAGCGGTTTGCGCCCGCAACAGGCAGGAGCAGCTTGGCCTGTCTGAGCTGCCTGTTTAGCACAACGTTGATCAAGGGCTTGACCACTGCCGGCTGGCTTGGCTCTTCCTCATCCGAGCTGTTGCCGTACGGCCCACGGGGGGCTTCGTGAGGCTGCCCCTTGCACATGATTGCTGTGGCTGTGGGACAGCGTTTGGTTTGTGAACTAGACAGGCTGATAGAGGGTGTGAACCCACATTGTTTCCTTATAGCATTTCAACCCCAAAAAGCATTCGCCAGGCCCATTTGCAGTACATGCATGGGAATTGCACCAGCCGGACTACACTCCACACTCTGCTTTGCGCCCCAGGTTGTGGTCCGACGAGTCGTGCCCTGCTGCCACTTCTCTGAGCTCGCTGGAGCAGCGC
>BDDA01001721.1:0-13262 GCA_001662385.1 Chlamydomonas asymmetrica | reverse complement strand
TACCTGTTCAAGGTGCGCTGACGCAGAGAGGCTAGATGCTGGCGGTGAGGACGGGTCACTTGTGGCCGGCATCGGAGGTTGGCTGGGGGCTGGGGGGGTGGGGGAGTGGTGCCCCCTCTAGGGGGCGCATGGCTGACAAAGGCAGGCCTCGCCAGCGTGGGAAGGTAAGGGAAGGCAAGGGGTCGAAGCAGGGAAGCGACCGCCATTGACTGCATCCTGAGGATTTGCCACACCCCGATGACACCATGTGATAAGCTCACCCTGGCTCCTGCCCCTGCCTTGACATACACGCATCGCCTCTCCCCTGGTCCCCGTCTAGGGGAGTGTGGACCGTTGAACCAACACCCTCCCGCGGTAGCGTAACGCTTTAGGTACCGCAAGTAACATGAGCGCGCACACACTACGCATATACGTAATCACCTCGCATGTACGCACACAAGCTCACATTCACACACATGAATACATGATCCCAATCGCATCTGCACAGACAATTAAAATTCCCAGATTCCACCCAGGAGACAGCCCGACAGTCCGCAACCTTGGCCTGGTCACGCTGTATCTGTGTGCCCCACACAGGGCCGTCTGATGGTGTACTTGCAGTCCGGCTTCACCCTTGTAGATGTTTGCCTCCTCGCTATCCTCGTGGCAGCCATCGGTGCCATGATAGCGCTGCGTGTCAAGCTGTACGACCCTGCCGAAACCGCTGATTCCATGGCTGCATTGGACAGAGGCAATGCGGAGCAGATGCGGGGCCTGGGCGAGGCGGCGCTGGTGCTGTACAACTCTGCTGCAATCTTAATGTACGCAAGGCTGCTGCAGTACATCATCCCGATTTATGATGGGCTCGGCGCAATCCTGATGGTGTTTGGCAGCATGGCAATCGAAGTCGCCAAGATTTCGCTGCCAGGGATCATCATGATGATCGGCACTGCGTTTGCCCTCTTTGGCGTGTTCAAGTGAGTGCGCCGGGGGAAATGGGCTCGCGGTGGGCGACTGGCATGCTCATCATCGCCATTTGCGCACACGGCCCATACACCCGCCCATCCATTCATATTTCATACCCATCACCCGCGACACGCGTGCACAGCCAAAGATGCAATACTCGGTGACCTGAGTGGCGGTGACCGTTTCCTGTTCACCGCCTCAATCAGTCTACTCTGTGCGCCCTGCAGCCCCAATGTGATCTATACACCGATCCAAGCACTGATGCCAGCAGTGCTCACCAGACCGACCTGGTCATATCCTCACCTTGCTCTCGCCTCAGGGATCAGCCGCAGGTGGACCTGCACAGCTTCTCTACCGTCCTGCTGCAGCTCTTCCGTGCCTTCCTGGCAGACACATGGCTGTTTGAAATCCTGACGGAGGAGGCCAATCCGGTACGCAGACGCAGCCTGAAGCACTCGCCTACGATTGGAGCTCATGCACATTATTTAGGGAGCATGCATTGCGCACGTTGCGCACGTCGTGTGGCCGATGGCGCACGACGCAAATATCCTCACAGGCGGTGTGAGCATATGCGTGTTTGCATCTCACAGTGCGTGGTGCAGCTGTGCAGGCCTGGGTGCAAACGGTTTGCGATGGCAGTGGCAGCTTGAGTTTATTACCTTCGCATTTGTGTGCCTGGATCGGTGCATAGATCACATTGGGGCTGCAGGGCGCACACAGTGGACTGATTGAGGCGGTGAACAGGAAACGGTCACCGCCACTCAGGTCACCGAGTATTGCATGTTTGGCTGTGTGCCTGGAGCACGATGCAAGTGGTGCAGACGTTCTTTCTGCTCTGCATTCCGTGCATTCTGCATTCTCACGCTTGAGCATGGCACAGGATGCCCTGTTGCCACTTTGCGGTCAGTGGTGCACAACGGCATGCAGCGCAGCGCGGTTGGGCTGACGGCACGCGCTGCGGCTGTCAGCATGCTCCTGACCGGGTGATCCAAGCGTGGCAAACAATCCAGTCCGCTGCTAACGCACCTGCCAACTGACCAGCGTGCTGCTGCGCGTGTGTCTCTCTGGATATGCATCTATGGCGTTTGTGTGTGGTGATTGTGGTGTGGTGTGTGCGTGCGTGGGGGGTGGGGCACGAGCGCGCAGGTATACAACATCTACGGCAACATCGTGGTGGTGCTGTGGGCGCTGGGTGCTGCTCTGCTGCTGGCCAACCTCATGATGGCGGCCATGTGGTTCCACTACGAGCCCGTGCATGTGAGTCCGGCGCGTGAGCTTGAGTTCAACCAACACTAGTTTGCATCGCGTTTGGTGATGAGTCAGGTCATGCGCCCTGCCCCCTTTCTCTGTCACCATCACGGTAATGGTGGACCGTTTGCAACGTGTACCGTATCATTTTGATCGCCATGCTGAATGCTGTGCTGAACGGCGTGCTGGGCACATTGCTGAACATGGTGCAGCCTCTTACTGCCGCCGATCACCCTGTCCGCTTGCTCTTGGGACTTGGTTTTGTGTGAGCATACGCTTGCCACATGCATGGTGGCAAGTGCACGCCTCCCCACACCGCACATACACTCGGTTCATTTCCTCCTTGACGGCATGCAGAGGATGATGCGCTTGACTTCGCGCATCCTTGTCGAGTTCGGTCGGGGTGGTTTCTCATACTCGACCATCATGTATGTGTTTTGTGTCCGCAGCTGGTGTGGCAGTCCAAGCTGATGCTGGCCAAGGTGGTCACGTACTACCACTGCAGCGTGCGCCACCACCTCGTGCCCGCTCCCTTCAACCTCGCGCTGCTGGCCGCCAAGGCGCTGCTCACGCCTGCGCTGACCGCCCTGCAGACCAGCAGCGGCCTTGTACGGCAGCGCCTCGTGGTGCTGCAGTACGGCCGGCCGATAGGTGGGTTGTGTACTCGGGTTGCGTACTTGGGTGCTCTTGCTTGCTGCGCAGCCGATGAGCTGTGTGCTTAGTGAAATGGCCTGGCCAATCGTGATGGCCTAAAGCAGCGTTTCAGCATTGTCGCGCTCTCTGGACATAGTTTCTGTTTGCCGTGCAGGCAAGCCAGGCAGGCGGATTCTCTCCTGTCCTGCTCACAGCAGCCGGTACTGTCTACTGAGGCTTGTGCTGTGTGCATCCTTTCTTGTGCAGATCGCAAGCTGCGGAGGTCATGGCCCCGCCTCAACGTTCCCTGCGTGATCGGAGCCGACGGCCTGCCCTACCTCACCTTCCTCCTCACGCTGTACCCGGCCCTGATGGCGCTCGCCTTGGCCCTGTGGATCCCCCTCTCGCTCGCCTACCTGCACCTCTACATCATCAACACGCACTGGTTTCGCTGGCAGCTGCCGCCAGCTGCCGCCAGCTACCTGCGGCTCGGGCTGCACTCCTGCGGCGGCTGGGTGGCTAACGTGTGGCACCAGGACCTGTACCGCAGCAGCATCCTGCCGCGTGGCATGTGGGATGTGCGGAACTTTGCGTTTGGTCCTGGTTCCGGAGCCAGCGGTCCGGAGCCCGGGGCAGCCAACTTGGGCAGTACTGCAGCCAACAAATCATCCCACGACAATGGTCAAGGCGATGATGACACCCTTGGAGGCGATGACAGCCACGGCAAGCGCGGACTTGGCCTTGACAGTGGTGGCAGAAGTGACGGCGACGGACACTTTGGTGGCCGGGCCTTGAGGGGCTATTTTGATTACCTACAGGGGCTTTCACGGGCGGCGGCGGCCGTGGGTACACGCTTTCTGGTTTTGCCGCATGTAATGGCCCCGGCGGTGCAGCTGCGTAGCTGGGGCGCAGAGGCCGCAGAAGTGTGTGACGAGCATGAACAGGTGAGGAGGCTGGGTGGGGAGGTATGTGGGCAAGGTGTGACGGTGGTGCGAGACCGGCGTGTGGGTGGGTGGCGCACAAGCATGTGGGGACGGAAGACAACAGTATGCGAGCTAGCCAGGCCCGCATGAGCACGAGTGGACTGAAAATACACGGCGTGGTGCATATCTGCAACACACCAAGGGCATCCTCTGGTGCATCCTTGTCTCTCACAACAACACACATTGTAGGTGCTTGCCATGGCACTCAGCGGCACAGCGCAACCTGCAACGCTGCATGTGTCGGGCTCGCGCTCGCTTCGGGGGTGGTGAGCATTGAACAATGTTGGCTGGCACACGGCCAGGTATATCTTATCTTATCTCGGGCAATCCTGCTTCCTATCTGGTGCGTGTTCTGTGCGCCAATGGCTGCTGGGTGCAGGCGCGTATGCGGGCAGCGTCGATCGCCGCTGAGCTTGGCCTGCAGACCATCGACTGGGCAGACATGCATCAGGCGGAGGTGGGTGCGCTGGGTCACATGCACACGCGATCCTATGCGTGCCAGTGAATCAACCAAGTGCACCTGTAAATCAAACGCGCTGTATGCCAAATAAATGGACTGCATTCTGGAATGTGTGGAGTGTGTTCCCTACTTCCATGGAGTGGTGTTTTTTGGCGTTCCTGCGGGAGCCCATTTGTTATAATGCGTGCACAGGCCATGTTCCTATCATTCTTGTAATCTTGTGCGTCGTATGCACCTAGCCATTGTGTTAACACTTGCACTCAAGCAATCCACAGTGTCTTGGTGCCTGCACGATGCACACACCTGGTCAAATGCATCAATGCAACCTGACCGTGTGCGCAGGGCCCGCTTGGTCTCCATGGTGACGCCCCCTGGCGAGCGCGCGCAGCCGGCCTTCAAGCGCTGACGCTGCAGGTGGTCGCGCTCTCCCTGTGCGTGCTGCTGATCCCGGTCGCCGGTGCCGCATGCATGGCGGCTCTGGCGCTGCCGATCGTGCTGTTGGGCCTGTCTGCCTGGCTGGGGCGGGTGGGCTTTCAAGCTTATTGGAGTCTACCCGGCGGTCAATCACTCAAGGTGGGTTCAGTAGAGCCACTCCTCTAAAGCTTGGACTTTGTCTGCGCGCGCTGATGCTCTGAAACCTTTACCTCAAGCCTGCTTTCCAGGCTCCCAAACCTTAGTTAGTCCGTCAACTACGTTCCAGAGTACGGAATGATGCACACGACGCATCGATGCTCCAAAACCTTTGTCGAAGCCTGCTTCCTGGAACCTATTTGCACAGTCTTGTGCTGAACGTCAGTGGCACGCCGATGCGCGTGTGCGCTGTGCACTTCCTGCACTGATTAGCCTGCACATGCTGTACATTTATGGACCTGTGTGCCCCATCGTCTGCCCATCATACAGGACCTGGTTGTGTGGTGCATCGACCGTGTCCGGCATGCCTGCTGCTATGTCTCTACGACAGCACCGGCGCCACCTCAAGTCATGCTGGCAGCAGATGGCATGTTGCTTCCTAGCATGCACATCCCTCAAGTCCATGACGGTCACGCCACCAGCCCTTCCGGCAATGCAGCGTCAACCATCGCCCCTTTCGATGTTGAGAATCCGATCGGCGGCAACCCCAGCGGCAAGGGTGTTTCCATGTCTGACCGCACGGTCGAAGCCGGGGGCGCCGCCACAGCTCTTGCAGCGCCAGAGCTCGTGCGTGCGATGCCTCAGCCTGCTGCGGCGCAGGTGCGCGATGCCGGCCTGGTAGCACCCAGCAGCTTGCCCCTCAGCTTCCGGCAGCGCCAGCACAGCCCTCTGGATTCGAGCACATACCTGGCCAACCTCACTAGCAGGCCGCAAGGCAGCAACGCTGCCCTGCAAAGTATGGATCACCACCCTACTGTGACAACCGCTCAAGCCCAAACCGTATCCGCAGCGGCGTCACCTGCGACTTCCGACACTAGTGATGAGGGCGGCATGGCAAAGCCCGACCACCAGATTGAGGATATGCGGACGCCCATTTTGGACGGCGGTGTGGAGGCGGCTTGCGGTGGCGCTCCGCACGATGAGACGCTCCAACGACCGTCCTCAGACCATCCCATGCGTGCATACACCGCCTTTGTGGATTCCACTGGGGTAGACCCCTGGCTCACCCTCCTGGAATTGTACCAAGGCTTGGGCCGCAGGGCACGGCAGGCTGCCCCAGCTTCGGCGCAGCAGGCGGTAGCGCTGGACGACGTGGCGACATGCCTGTTGGGTTCAGATGCCGATGACGGCGTACCGCTGTTTAGCAAGGAGGCTGTGGACAAGGCCGTACGCGCAGTACGGCGGTCCAATGCAACGCTGCGGCGGCTGGGCCTGCAGATTCGGCCGACCCCAGTGTGTGATGTTGGTGATGAGAGTGGGGGCGAGGAAGGTGGCGGCCGCGTGTGATGGCAATATTGGGTCAAAGGAGGCAATGTTGGGAACATTGGAAACACTAATAGGTTAGTAATGGTGGAGCGCGATGCATGCCGCTTGAGGCATCGCGGTGAGATCAATGTTGGGTCATAGTTTCATAACAGGGTAGGCAGTGAGCAGTGGTGGGCGGATACGTTGCGGCATCGAAACCGGAGCGTTTAACGATTTTAGTTCCTCGGGTTTGCAATGCGCAGAGTACTGTACTGCTACTGAAGCAGAGTACGTAGTGCATGCGGTTACCCCGAAGAAACTGGGTGACGTGTTTGGATTGTGGAAGGTTCTCTTCTGTTATTTGCTGTTTTGGTTAACTCTCATCTGCTTGCATGCGCATGCCAAACATGTGGCATAACACGCTGGTGCGCTGACCGCATCCTGGTCAAATTTGGTGCATTTGTAATTGGGTGTTTTGCTTCAGTAGTAGGCATACCAGCATGCAAAGTTGCACGTTGTGTGCACGCGCCCCCGTTAGGATGCTGCTACGCACAGCTGTGGCAATGCATCCCACGAAGGTCATCCACAGCCAGTTAGATAGCAAGGTGACGATAAAGGTGGTGTCAGCTGTGAGGCAGCCAAAGCGCGCCTACGGCTGCCAGTGTGGGTGGCCTGCATATGCCTGCACACCATGCATGCGGCCTGCAGATCCCAGATTCCAAAGTCATTCATTCATATCCCGTATCTTTCACCTCAACACTCACTGGCGGATAATACATTGGCCGCCGGTTGGATGGATGCAAATACATGCCGTACTGCCCTCACGTGACGACCGTGCATTAGCAGGATGGCGCCGTACCGCGCATTTCTCGATTGCCTTGTCGTCGTTGCTGTTTTTTGGGATGGGGGCGCGGGGGCACTCTTCGGACTAGTCCGCCTGAATTCTTGATTGCTTGGTTTGCGCTTTCAATGGTGGGGGTCGGCACATTATTGATTCAATGCTTTTGCACATGCTGCGTGCATGCCATGCATGTTCAATCCAGCCTTTCTTACACAACCTAATTCAGCGGTTGGCACCTTGAATACTTGAGCGCATGTGGGCTAGTTGTTGTACAATGTGCCCCTCATGTATTTCCCATTCCAACCAGCTTCAAATGGACGAGTTGCTCTATCTGTCTGATATGTACCTGCATTCCCCCCTGGTGCCATGCACCCCTTTCGACCCGGTGGCTGGATGTGTGCTGCTGGGTGTTGTGTGCTTCTGCATATTCTGACGATGCGCCCGCTGCCGTGAGGAGTTGTGCTGCACCCAATGCATGCCTTGGTGCCCAGAGAGCTCTGACAGCATGACAGACCATGTGACAGGCCATCACATGCAGCGGGCGACCTTGACCAGGCGACCCAAAAGGCACCAGCATTTCTGCTGACGACGGGCATCAGCCAATCGAGCGAGCGAGGTGCAGGCAGGACCCAAGGCAGGCCTCTGCAGGCCCACGGGCAGGAGCCCAGGCGCATAACAAGTAAACCGATGCAAAGCTAGCTAGGCCATCAGGCACAGGTCGCACAGTGTAGCTAGATAGTGTAGCTGATAACAACCGCACGCTAACGACATGCTGACCTGCCTGATGCTAGCAGCCACACGATTTTCAGTAGTTCACCTGCGTGGCTTCTGGGACACGCAAACACCAGCTTAAGCAGCTGCATCAACCACTCTCGAAGGTGAAGTGACACGTCCCCTTAGTCCCCTGCAAAACACGCCGGACAGGCAACCATTAGGCAACCTAGTAGCGCATCAAGCAGATTGGCGTCCAAGTAAGCCCCTGTTTAAGCCGCAGTAAGACGTTTTGTTCAGCTTGGTGCACCTGCTACAGGTTTGGCGCTGGGGAACGTGAAGGTTCATTTTTTGCCAGCGTGAACGGTCCGCTGACGGGGCAGGCTGTGTAATGTGCATCTGCATGGGGCATTCATGTGATGTGCATATACATGCATGCCTGCAGACCCACAATCCGTCAGGTACACAGTCTGCCCCGTCAGCACACTTGTCCTCTGGCGTGTCAGCTGGAGCAGTGAATGTGGTGAGTACACCGTTACAGCTTTGGAGGGCATACCAGCCGCACTGGGATGTGGTCATTGTCCATCAGCGTCAACCGGTTCGTTCTTGTCATGTCACATTCAAGAGGTACCTCTATCTGGAAGTCCTCTTGCTGGTTGACAAAGAGCTGAATGAGCTTGCAGAGGGGCCCCTTTAACCCTTGTTAAGTGTGTTGACGTTTCCCAACCATGCGTTTCCCAACCTAGCGTTTCTCAACCATCCAAGTGAGCTGAGTGTTACTTGCTTTCTATTTCCGTATGAGCTGGTTGTCCTAGCTGTCCCCAAGTGTCAGCGTTTCCTGCTAGTGTGATGGCCCCACAGTGCACTAATGCCCCGGCTACTGGCTACAATTCTTACCGTGCTTGTTTATTTGTGCCGGTGCTTGCACATGCCACTGCTGCTGATGCCTTCAGACTGCCTGTGACCAAAACTGCACCGTGCTCAGCGGCACCGGCACCTCATCAGCCAGTCCCTTCTTGTTCGCCCCTCAGTGCTCCAACGCCAACAAGACCTGCTTGTATGTGAGTGAAAGGGTTGCATTCCGGGCTCTAGGGTACGCATGTGTGTAGCAGTTGTTGTCCCTCATACCTGCACTTGCCCTTCATCAGTGGGATCCCTTGGGTGTGCTCCTTGTGGCCAACAGGAGGCACCTGCCATGCTGATTTACGGTACTTGCGGCACAACTTCCCAATGTGCATGCATGCATCCATCTTGCATGCTGCTCCAGCGTGTAGCCACATACACCGTGCGTGGTGTTGCCCTAAAGCTATGGCGCTGTTGGGTTGAATCGAGGTTGTGCAAGTTGCCCACATGACCATGCACTTTCAACAACACATACTTCCTGTGGTGAGTGTATGACCCACACCTAGCACACCTCACGGGCTGCTAGCCGTGTTCACTGCGTTTTGGTTCCCTTACTTACATTACTTGCACAGTGCATTGATTGCAAAGCCGTATTCATGGTGTGTTTCAGTGTTTCTACCGTCATCTCACCTGACATTGTGTTTGCCATGCATGCAGGACCAAGTCTTCCGCGATAACGTCGCGGATGCCACAAAATATCCGTGCACAGGTGCGTGTTGTAGTAGTAGTGCCATGCTTGCAACCGTAACTACAGTACGTAACATATGAGAGCATGTGCTAGGTCTGTGTCGCAGGGGAGGGGAGGCAGGTGCAGTGCTTCGATTTGGCGCGACATATCGCTTTTTGCGATGTATATTAATTGTTTTGCTGCTCTCAGGCGATAGCCCGGGTTTTTTTGGGGGTCCAGCATCGCATTTGTCGCAATGCAAAACGTTGTTTCTGAAGGCCACATCGCGCAAAAGCGATAACAAATATTTTTGCCGACCGCCTGTATCGCTTTCGACCTTAATTTCTGTGCGTTTCTCGCTTGTGAGCTTGAGCTGAGTCGGGTTTTAGGACTGAAGGAGAAGCTGCTGGCAGTGGATTGACAAACGTCGAAAGACTGGCCGCTGTCCCAAACTGTTTTCAAACCACTGCCACCAGACAAAGTCTTGTTCGCCAGGGCCACATTCAGTCCTGGTGCCCCCAGCCTGGTGGGCAGTGGTCTTTTGCAGCATGATACATTGATGGTCAGCATGCATGGTCAGCATGGTCAGCGCAACGTTGTAGCCGGAGGCAGAAAGCTAGAAGGGGCTTGTGGGTCTGAGGATGACCTGCAGGCAACAGGTGGTGGCCGCCTTAGAAACACTTGCACTCAAAAGAGACACCAACTAACACGGCGGGGGTTTGGGGGCGCAGCCCCCGATGACGACGAAACGCTATATCGTATTTGCAGCGGTATCGCGCAAAAGCTGTCATATATGTTTTCACGTGTGCTCGGTATAGCGCAAGAGCTATACAAAACGTTTTCTCTCAAAACCTGAATAGAAGCACTGGGCAGGTGAGGTGCGGCCGGCTAGACTGGATAGGCGGTCTCAGTAGTGAATGCATTACATGAGGGATGCATGTGACGGTACCAACGCATGAATGGAACTGCTAACATGGCTTGTGTAGTTAAGCATGATGGTGAAGGTGGCCACCACCCGCTCACACTGTGTTAACCGCTTGGTGTGGGACACAGCATGTCTGCTGGAAACCCTGGCAAACCCTGGCAAACCCTGGCAACCGAGGTCATCAAGCATTTACGTCTTACTTGTCATTGTCCTAGTTTGCGAATTGTGTATGTGGCGTGTGTATGTGGCATGCAGCGAATGACATCCGACTCTCCCAGCTGACCTACAACGGCAACCTCTCCTGCACCTCCCTCTTAAACAACACTCTCACCGTCAACCTGACAGGTGTGTACTGCCTGCATCAATGCACACCACACATTGCGCGCATATGTAGTGTGCATGGGAGCATGATTGTCATGCTGCGTTTTTGTGTGGTGTAAGTGTCACCTTGCTGCACTTGTGCGTTCCTTGCATGCCTTTTGGTATATTGCTCCTGCCCATGGGAGCACTCTGGGCAAGCACACAGTAGGCTGAACTTCCTGGTGCTAATGCTCTTACGCACATACATACACCCCTCGCTAGTGTAGGCTTAGGAATTGTTCAGTGTGCGTGCAGTGTGTGCACTGCCGGGCTTTATTTTGCATAATAGTTGTGCATGCTTGACAAGATCTCTGGAGATTGCAATTGATTTGCGCTCAACGCTGCTGCCGCTGCTCTGTTCCTTTTGTATCGGGCAAACTTCGCCTCTCAATCCCTGGACCCAGGCCAAATCATCAGTACCGCTACCAACCGGTGAGCACTGATATAAACACTCGAATCACGCACATTCGGCCACTCTGCATTTGTATCTCGAGGCGCATGTGTGTATTCAATGCTCAGTCCATGCTGCGGTGTGTGTTGTTGACACCAGTAAGAAGGTAGACTAGTGGCACTTGCAGGCGTAGTTTAGTCATAAGCACTATGGTGCACACGCCAGAACATACTGAGCGAGGTCATGCACCTTATTCGATCTCGCATGCCATTACACATTACACACACTGACACACGCAGTCATGCTTGTTACCGATGTCGTCACTGGCGCTACTGCTGCTGCCTGGTGCTTGACAAGCACAGGTATGGTGTGGGATTCTTCGTTTCACAAGATGGTCAGGACCCCAAAAACACACCTGGCGCCAAGTGTGATCAGATCCAGGTGCGCATTGGTGTAAATTTATGTACACAGCATGCCTGCATGACAGCATATCACGTTAATGTGGTTGAGCATGCACGAATGTAAAGCATGCTAGTAAGTGCGGAGAACACACGTCAGGGCAGCTATAGCAGGGTACACACACCTAGGGCAACACATGCCTTGACAAAAATGCCTACATCCGGATTTTGGCGCAATTTGCCGCTCTTCTCTCGTATTTCTGCTTCGGCTCGCTCGCGGGCAGCAGGGCATTCTGTTACAGCAGCCCATGGTGTGCAATACATGTGCCGTACAGCATCCCATGCACAACGGAGCGCATGGTTGTGTCCCAATGCAAGTTGAAAAACAGCATGGTCTGCACGGTAACATGTGGTTGTACGCAGGTGCCGCCGCTCCCTGGAGTCACTCCAGAAACTGTACCAGACTGCTGCGGTAAGTGCCATTGTGAACGGCCCAGCTAAAGAATACCATTGCAACATGTACCCAGGTAACCCAGGCACCCACTCAAAAAGTATTCGAGCTTGATGCTGCCCCACGGCACTCCGGTTCAAGTCGCGCATGTACTGCTGCATATACTGACCCTGGTGAAACTCCCCACTATCCCCACATCCAATACCTCCAATCGGCACCTCCATACACTGCCCTACGCAGAGGCACTACATGCGCATGATTTCATGCCTGCCATTTCGCGTCTACAATGTATGTTGTCATCATGCAATGCAGCTGCAGCTGTTGACCAGCACCTACATGGTAGCTGGCGACTAGCTAGTCGCTCCACTAGATCCACCCATCCCACTCCCCCCCTACACACATTGCTTTGCCGTATGGTGTGCCTCTGCTGAAACCCTTTTGAGTGTGTGCTTTTGATTCCAGGCGATGTTGCGTCTGGTGCAACTTACACTTTCGTTTCACGTCACGGTTCACGTTCTCATGCCGTGGCCAGAACTGCCTTGTTAATATCCGGTAGGTGTTTCAGATTCTGCTGCTTGTACTATACAGTGATGGTGCCCAGCATGTTTGTTTGGGTCCGTAGGTTGGCCACACGAACAATCCTGACCCATTGCCAAGATTGCACTACTAGCTTGTACACTGCTGGATGGCTTGCACACCACTACTGCACGCACACAGGTACTGCGCATCTTGGGACAACAACGATGTGGGCTTTTGCACTGGATTTGATGGAAAATCCAACACTCCGCCGCTTGATACTGGTGACATCATCATACCAGGCACAGGCTCCAAATGCAGGTAGGTGTGTGATGGGTACGTACGTATGATTAGCGTGCTGGCGACTGGCGACTGGCGATTGCTCGTCAGTGCATGCACGGTTTGTGTTTGTGACAACAGCTCAATTGCACGCAATTTAAGCGAAAGGTAATGCATGCAGGTACTTGTCAGATGATTTTAACCTGTACGTTGGTGAATGTCACTGTAGACATGTAAACATGCTCATGCATGCAGTGATGCACATGATCTGCTGCCTCAACATTGTCTGTAATGTTTATAAGCTATAAATATGCAAATATTGTATATAATGACAACCCTTCCACAGTGGTTCAAGCATGGCTTGCCACGGGTAGCGTTAATGCAAGCCTACAAGGCAGGTCATTTACTCTCCTGCCTAAGCGGGGTGATGCAGGTGTGAGATCATCCCAACAAACATCATATGCAACGACTGCATAGGATTCAGCAATCCCCCGCCGCCACCGCCCTCGCCACCGCCGCTGCCGCCGCCCCGCCCCCCACCGCCACCGCCACCCTCGCCGCCGCCGCCGCCACCGCCCTCGCCACCACCGCCGCCGCCGCCCTCGCCGCCGCCACCACCGCCACCCTCTCCTCCGCCACCACCGCCGCCCTCGCCGCCGCCTCCCCCGCCACCCTC
>BDDA01001720.1:0-13292 GCA_001662385.1 Chlamydomonas asymmetrica | reverse complement strand
TGCACTGATTAACGTTGTAATCAGAATGGTATCACTGGCCCGCGTCGCAAGATAGGTGGCAGGCAATAGGTTGCCTGTTAGCCTCGAATCTTCCCTTCAGCACCCGGCGTGTCGGAACTCCACCGACAACCAGACCCCCCTCCCTCTCTCGCCCCTCCCCCGGACGGCACAAGGCGACGTGCCTAGTCGAGCTCGAGAAAGCTGGACTTGCTACGCGACACCCCAAGCCGCCACCGAGACAAAGTTCGTCGGACTGATCAAGGTCGAGGCACTACTGCTTCTGCCCCACCATCGCCACGTCGACCTGAAGAGCGTCTCCTTCCCCTCGCGCCCCCTATCGCTGCCCCTGTTATCGGAGTGGGACCCGCGTTCCACACCAGAGGAGCAGCAGTCAGAAGGCCTGCGGCGCCTGCTAGCCCTACTCGTGCCAGACGCCATTCCACTTCTGGTGCTGCTAGTGCTGCTGTAGGCGCTGGAATCTCCGACGGCTCTGGACCATCTGGCTCGGGAGTGAACGACCCGCCGCCTGCCCCTATCCCCAACCTTCCGCCACAAGCCCCTCCACAACAGCCTCCTCCTCCGCAAATCCCTCGCCCCCATCCCCAGAATTATTACGATCAACCACCCCAGCAACATCCTGCCCAACCCATTCCCCCGCCGCCCCTTGACAACGAGCCAATAGTCGAAGAGCTTCAGCCTGAGGAGCCTGCCCAAGCTCCCCCTGCCAACGCTCAAAGTGCCCCGGTTCCTCGTGTTGTTCCGCTCCCACTACTAGTAGACGACGACATCGACGGTGACGCGATGTCCAGCCTGCTCACCACCCCTCTCCCTGACGAGCTCATCAGGACCAAAACCCTGAACTACCTTCAGAGTAGGACCCGCTATGTGGCTGCTACCTACAAGGCCAGCGCCACCGCTCAACAACTGCTGCAATTCCTACACGAGGACATGACAACGGAGGAGATGAACCCGTTCAGCATTTGGTGGAGCCAGAACGTGGCGCAGCTTGGGGCAACTGCCAATGCCCCAGGCCCTGCCCTGCTTCCCCTCATGGCTGGTGAGCCTCACAAGCTGATGACCAAAATCATCGAGCTGATGGACCCCGTGCTCAAGAAGAATGAGCTGGCAGCTGACAAGTTGTTCACTGAGGGCTCGCGCCAGTGGGAGCTGGGCCTGCCTCCTAGTGTTTGGGTCAAGCAGATGGAGAAGAAGATGCTGGCGTCCAAGGGGATGGACGTGTCCGCCAACGCCGCGTGGTTTCGCGAGGTGGCACCCCGGTTCCACCCAGCCATCCGCACCACCTTCAACCGCCTGATCGACACCCTGACAGATGACCAGCTGGCGCTCAAAAGGGAGTCCACCTTGGAACAGCTGGACAACATGTGGTCCCAAATGTCAGCAAGCCAGAAGGCTGTGACGGGCGCCCAGAGCACCTCTTCACGTGCTGGCCCCTTCATTCCCCTTCAGCCTGTCTGACCCCGCTCTGCTGGAAGCTGTGGCCTCAACTGTTCAGCACCGCATCCTGGGCCACACCAACCACTCTGCGCCCTCAACGTCAGCACCCAAGAAGACCGGCTGCATCTTCCCGGGCCACGAGCGGGCTAGGCATTCTACTGACGACTGCCGTGACGTACAGGCCATGATCCAAGCCCGGGGCGGCAAACGTGCACCCGCAGCCTCGGCAGCCACTGCAGCGCCGCCCCTCGCACGCATGCTCATGGAGCAGTCAAGTGATGCGGACCGTGCAACCAACGAGCGGCTACGTGAGTTAGGCGAGCAGGTGGCACGCCTGCAGATGGCGGCATCTACTTCCTACACGGGGGACAGGCAGCAATACATGTCCGCAGCCAACTGGGCGCCCGGCTCCAACCCCAACCAGCGTCCCCAAGGTTCGGGCTACGCCAACCGCGCTCCTCCCTGCACCATCTGCGACATCTCCCATCCTGGAGGCGTGTGCTATGTCGCCACCCCAAAGGCGGCGCCGCCAAGCTACCGCGGGCCTATGGGCAACAGGGAGCGCTATGAGATGTGGCAGCGCACTCGTGAGGCAGCCGGCATGGGCCGCTCGCCCGAGCCCTTCTGCGAGCGCCTCCCGTACGCCCAACAGAGGCAGCGTCCCTCCTACAACGCAGCACCGCCGCCCCCGGCTCAACAGGCCGCCTCCAATGCCACCTCTGTGTCAGCAGCCACCATTGAGGCCGCAGTGCGCTCGGTCCTGCAGGAGTTTGCAGCAACAACAGCGGCATCGCAGTCAGCGCCTCCCGCTTCGCACACTGCTGCGCCCTCTCCTGCATCCTTCTCCACAGCTGCACTCCCCACAGGCGGCAGCAGCTGGGCAGATGACGCTGAGGCAGCAGAGCAGGCATACAGGTCCATGCAGGCACCCAGTGAGCAGTTTTTCACCTATGCTTCCAACGTCACTGTCCTGCTGGACGGTCACGTGGTCGCACCCCAGCTCTCCAGCACCACAGCTGCTCATGTCACCCTCGCAGACAGGCCCACCCCCCAGAGCTTCCTGCCAGAGCCCTTGCCAGGTGTGCCACCCCTGCCCTCTGCCCGCACCAAAGGTGTTGAGCCAGTCACGGCGCACCTTACGGCAGCGCCAACCTCAGCTGCAGCCGCCG
Organism: Chlamydomonas asymmetrica; assembly: GCA_001662385.1. NCBI lineage: Eukaryota > Viridiplantae > Chlorophyta > Chlorophyceae > Chlamydomonadales > Chlamydomonadaceae > Chlamydomonas > Chlamydomonas asymmetrica. The sequence goes on along the minus strand of BDDA01001720.1, from coordinate 10,668 downwards.
CAGGTGTGGCGGTGCAGTCCAGCATCCTGTTCGTTGTGGAGGCACCGGAGGTCACACGCTTCTCAGACACGCAGACCAGGGACATGGCGCGCAGCATGGCGAACTTGCAGCAGAGCTTTGCACAGGAGCTCAGTGAGCGTGGCCTCACCAGGTCAGCCCCCAAGGCACTGCCTACCGCCTTGGTCACCAACGCGAGCATCCCACCCAAGCGCCCACCTGTCTTCGTCAGCATGCCACCGGAGGCCAAGGATGCGCTGCTCCTGGGGCACCCGGAAGTTCGTCAGTACCTGCAGCACAAGAACGACAAGCTGGGTTTGAACTACATGGCGCCTGGGTCGTGCCAGTTGTTTGTGGGCAAACAGCTTGTGTCAGCAGAAGCGCTCTGGGACCCCGCATCCAACGTTGACTGCCTCGGCATAGGCACTGCCAACCAGCACAACCTGCGCACTTCGGCCATGAGCGAGTCCCTGCTGACGTCAGCCGGCCCAGCCCGCAGTGAGGTGCGCCACCTCAGTGACCAGCACAGCTGGGTGCTACAGGGCGTCAACGAGCGTGGCGACAAGGAGCGCATCACCCTCAACGGCCAATCGGCTGGAGGCCCCATCCTCGTCACCACAGCCAGCCTCTACCAGACGCTGGTGGGCACCAAACTGTTGCACGACTTCTTCCCGGAGTTCACATCCAACTACCAGAACAAGGGCTACAATGCGCTCACCCTCTACCCCAACAAGCTGCAGGCACCGGAGTGGAAGGTCATCATCAAGCTCCACCCCTCCCCCACTCACTCCATCTCCTCCGCAACGGCGTTGGCAGCCGCGCCGACCTCGGCCTCCGCCGCACAGCCCATCCACGCCAGTGCCGTCACCGTCCGCATGGCAGCAAACGAGTCGCCGTCGGTACCCGCGCCGAGCCTGCATGCGGAGCCAGGCAGTGCAACAGTGAGTGCCCTCAGGGAGGACCTACGTGAGCTCCGTCAGCAGGTCGCGCTGGTCGCGCGCCTGTCTATGGCTGCTGCAGATGTTGCAGCAACAGCATGTGCTGCGCCTGCTGCGCCCCAAGCTGGTGGAGAAGGCTGCTCAGCATCGCATGACACAACGGCTCGGCGCTGGACACCGCAGGTTGGTCACAACCAGCGGCCCATGACCCCCGGCGCTGTGAGCCGCACTCCTCCATGCGTGGTCTGTGACTTCCCTCACCCTAGAGGCGTGTGCTACATAACCGACCCCAAGGCAGCGCCGCCCTCCTACCGTGGGCCTGTGGGCTGCAAATGGCACTATGACCTGTGGCAGCTCAACCGCGAGGACGCTGGAATGGGCCGCTCACCATGGTCCTACCGTGCCGAGCGTCAACCACGCTCAATCAGCGTTGCGCCACCACCGCCGCCGCCGCCACCACGGCACGCACCCTCCAGTTGGGTCTCAGGATCGACGGCCGCCGCTGCGCGCACCGCACACACAATCCAGCCGGACTTCGTCGCAGCGCCGGCGGCAAGCTTCGGGCACCAGCCGCTGCAGTTTGGCGCTGCCTCGAGCTCCGCGGCAGCGGCCGGCGAGGACGCCGTCCCACCAGCCCTGCACAAGGCATCGGCAGCACAGGCGTCAACGATGCCCACAGTTGACCATGTTGACCGGCTATGGGTCGTCCCGGCAGGCACGCTGCCCAAAAAGGGCACCGGCGGGACCAACCACCTTCAAAGCGCCCCTCCTACGCCTGCGGCCTTGACGGCTGTAAGCGCCAGGTGCCGTGCCATGTCGCCGTTTCTGGCCGTCATGCTGGTAGCCTGTGTGGCCATGCTTCCCCTCCTGCACGCCAGCCCCGCCCCCGCCCCCAACTGGGAAGGTGGAGTGTGCTCACGCACAACCAGCGCGATCACCCCCTACATGGAGAGCAACACGTCGCACTCCCAGCTGGTCAGCAACGACACCGGCAATGCCACTGCTGTGGAGTGGGACTTCACCCCTCACAAGGTGTTGGTGGCGGCACTGCTGGTACGGTACCAGGTCTGGCCCACAATCATGTCCTTCATCGTTGCCGCTCAGCCGACACCCCTCACCACACCCCGGCCTCTCTCCATGCGGAATCTCCGCAGCACCAGCTTCTACACCATCATGCTGTGGGTGATGGCCGCCCTCTTCATGTTGTTCCTCCCCGACCACTACTCCCTCGCCTCCCCCAGCATTCTCCCCGCGTCAGCAGGCACGAGCACCACAGCTTACCTGTTGGGCATGGCGTGCAAGGTGCGCGAACGTGCAGCGACGTTCGCCATCTTCGCGTTGTGTTGACTTGGGCGCTGCCACCTTCGGGTGTGGTGGGGCAAAGCTCGAGCGTGGGCAAGCGTGCGTCAGGGTCAAGTCTCCATCTGCCTCATCGTTCTCATCACTCATCTGCTCCAGGCGTCAGGCCTGAGCACCAGGTTCAGGGTCACCAGCAAGCTCCGTGGCGGTGAGCGGCGTCAGCTCAAGCGCCTTCGGCAGTGGGACCCTGGAGGGGTGCACACAGGCAGATGGACCAGCCGCAGGCGGCTACTCAGTTTCTTGTTAGCGGCAATGCCACTGTTGGCCACCGTGGCTGCCAGCGTTGTGGCGGGCGCAGCCTTCCCGTCAAGTTTCACCTACGCACTACCCGGGTTGATACCCGCAGCACTGACAACGTACATGCATGCATCCAACACTGCTTCCAAAATTATGGAAGAAGACCACTCCTGGGAGACGCATGGACACCGACTTCATGCGGGCTTTCCCCCAGGGGCGGAGCCACAGCCAGCCGCCAAGGCCTATGTCAAGGACCGTGAGAACGGCTGGATCCACGGCAACAGCTGGCACTTCACGGGCGAGCAGAAGGAGCGTGTGCAGCAGTTGCTACTGAGCTACAAGGAGAAGTCCTTTGCCTACAGTGTGGCCCAGTTGCCCGGCTACAATGGCAAAGAGGGGGTGTTCAGGATAGATCTGAAAACGGAGCGCCCTATCCTGCAACGCCAGCGCCGGTACGCACCTGCTGCCAAAGCCATCATCCAGAAGGAGACGAACGAGTTGGGGGCGTCAGGCTTGGTGGAGCCTGCAACAGGGGAGTACGCATGCAACCCTGTCTTAGCGCCCAAGAAGGATCCCAACTCTGGATTGTTCACCCTCGCCCGCTTCGCGCAAGACTACCGTGACATCAATAAAGAGACTCTCACTGACAACTACCGCCTACACCGCCCGGAGGACATCCATCAGCTCATCAATGGCGCGCAGATCTTTACCAAGATCGACCTGCGCGCCGGCTTCCACCAAATCCCCATCCACCCCCCAGACCGCGCTAAAACCTCCTTCTGGTGTGACAACCAGCTGTGGCAGTTCACCCGCATGCCTTTTGGCGTGAAAAACGCTACTGCCAAGTTTCAGCGGGTTATGGACAGTGAGATCGCCCAGGCAGGCTTGACTCACTGTGCCGTCGCCTTCGTTGACGACCTCCTCATTTACAGCAAAACGGCGGAGGAACATATCCAGCACCTGGAGGCAGCTCTGGTGATGCTCCACGAGTGCGGCCTGCGGGCACACCCAGACAAAACAATTGTGGGCGCCGATTCGCTGGAGTATCTGGGCCACAACATCAGTGCCTACGGTATGAGCCCCCATGAGGCCAAGTGTGCGGCCATACTGGACATGCGGCCGCCTGCCAACGTTGCCGAGGTGCGGTCGCTGCTAGGCGGCATCGGCTACTACCGCAGCTACGTCCCCAACTACAGCATGGTCATGGAGCCGATCAACCGGATGCTCGCCAAGGACTCTAAGGAGAAGTGGGGCCCGGAGCAGCAGCAGGCGCTGGACACTATCAAGGCCTTCTTCGCCCGGCCCGGCCTGGTGCTGCGGCGTGTCGACTATGACCGTGAGTTGATAGTTCACACGGACTGGTCCAAGCAGGGCATTGGTGCAGTGCTTGGGCAGAAGGATGCGGACGGCAAGGAGTACGCGTGTGCCTTCATCAGCCGCAGCCTCAACAAGCATGAACGTAACTACTCCCCGTTTGAGGGGGAGATGCTTGCAGCCGTGTGGGCCACCCTCACCTTCAAGCATCACATCATCGGCACCAAGTTTCAGCTCGTCACCGACCACCAGCCACTGACGTTCCTAATGACCAACCACGAGCACACCGGCAAGCATGCGCGTTGGCAAGCGCTCATGCAAGAGTTTGAATTTGATATTACCTACCGCAAGGGCAGCACGCACCAGAACGCAGACATGCTCTCCCGGATTCCTAGGGATAGCGCGGCTGACAACACTGTTGCCCGCCTGGACCCTGAGGAGCATTCTGAGCGTTTGGGCATGGACCCCAGCCCGCACTCAGCTGCTGCTGCAGCCTCAGCCAACATCAAGAAACGAAGACCCCCCTTGTCAGCTCTGGTGGCTGCCTCAGCTCGGCATTTGCATTCACCCGGCTTGGCTCACTGTTGCGCACTCAGCGGCGGTGGTGTGGCCGCCACCCTCTCACCTGTGGCAGAGGAGGGGGCGTGTGTCATCACCACTCAACCAGGAGGCATCAGCTTCAGCGTCCCCTCTCCGTCTCTCAGCACACTGCGGCACGTCGCGTCTCCGGTCGCAGTGGCCCTGCGGGCAGCATCACGCACACGTCATGTGGCAATGACGGCAGCGTTGAATGAACCGCCGGTAGCCTCATTCATGGATGCTTGGGCACCCCACGGTGCAGCCGCCTTTGAGCAGTCCGGTGAGTGGTGGGCAGCAGAGCACTCCGAAGAGCACTCCCACCATCAGCAATGGTTGCGCAAGCAACTGCGTGATCAGTATCAGCGTCACCAACCAACGGTCAGTGCAGCAAAGGGCAGCCCACCCACGGCGTTGCGGCTGGTGGGTGAGCCAGATGGCTACGGCGTGCAGCTTGCCACCGCTTTGCACACCACTGTCCTAGGCGGCACGTACTCCAGCAGGCAGGGGCTGGTGCTGTATGAACCATTTGGTGGGCTATGCGCTGGCTTGGAGATGTGCCTCCGCATGGGCATCACCATCAAACGCTACTACTACAGTGACACCAGCCTGGCGGCACGGCGAGTGGCCTCGCACCGCATCACCCGCCTGGCTGCACGCTACCCTCATCTCCTTCATCATTCAGCCTATCGACATGCATTCAACGTCCTGCCGCAAGACGTTACGCTATGCAACTCGGGAGCCTTACTGCGTGCCGGAGCACACGCCCTGGACCAATGGCTGGTGGTGGCTGGCTTTGAGTGTCAAGACTACTCGCCTGCTGGCAGCGGGGCTGGCCTGGCCGGCAAGCACGGTCAGACCTTGCGGGACGTCGTGCGCATCGTTGGCGCCTTGCAGCAGCTGCAGAAGGGGCGTCCACCTGCGTACATCATTGAGAACGCAGCGATGCAGCTGAACTTCACCAGTGAGCACGTGCGCACAGAGGCGTACGCAGAGGTATGCGCTGCCCTGGGTGAGCCGGTGATGCTTGATGCGGCGCAGTTCGGTTCCTATGCGCACCGGGCGCGCAATTTTTGGACGAACATGGCGGACGTCCGCCAGCTGAGGGCGCTAGCACAGCGGGTTGAGCGGCAACCCGGCCGGCATGTACAACACATCCTTGACCCAGAGCATCTGGCCAGGCCGGTAGAGCGCAGCGCTGCACCCGGCCACTACCCCGCCAACCAGGTCGGTCAACCTCGTTGTGCTCTACCCACGCTGGTCTCCTATCCCATCTCCTACTCCTTTCGGCACGGCAAGCCTGGAACCCTCTTGTGGGCCCCCGGCAAGTGGCGTGCGCCACTGGCCCTTTCAGTCCAGCCCAATGTTGAGGAGCGTGAGCGCGCTCTGGGATATGCCGCAGGGGACACGGCAGCCCCAGGTGTGTCAAACGCGCAGCGCCATGCAATCACCGGGCGGTGCATAGACGCACACGCCATGCTGGGACTGGCTCTGATGATTGAGACCTTGCGCGACACTCAGGACTACACCAAGGCCTCAGCCATGACTGTGCAGGCACTAGAGCACAGCAGCACTGCTTTGCGACTAATGCTCAAGCAAGGTTGGGTGCCAGGCGCGGGCCTAGGCATACGTAACCAGGGCATGGCACGCCCGGTACCGTCTTCTTCTACATTTGCGCCGCACGGCATCGGCTACGAGGCCGACGCGGCGCTCCACACCACCCCTCGCCCTACCTTTATCCCAGCAACAGCAGCAGCAGTCGCGCTGGACGCCCTGAATGTCCCTCAGCCGGATGGTGAGGTGGACGAGATCCCAGGTGTGGCGGCCTGCTTGGCAACGCTCTCGCAATCGACCCTTTCGGAGCCGCTCCTGCGATCATGCCTGGCAACGGCAGCACAGCAGCAAGAGCAGCAGGACAGCAGTGGGATCGCAGACGTCTGGAACGACAAAGCGACGCTGTACTACCTGCGGAACTACACGCATCTGCCAGCTCTGGACGAGCGCAAGCAGCATCGTGTCGTCAAGCGTGCTAGGTGCTACGCGCTTCAGGGAGAGACCCTGGTGCGAAAGTTTGCTTGTGGTCCGGTCAAGGCAGTGCCCAGGCCCGGGGAACGCCTAGCGCTGGTGCGCCAGTACCACATGGACTGTGGTCACTTGGGCATCAACCGCACCACGCACCTGCTCATGGCGCGCTACTGGTGGGTGTCCATGAGGAGCGACGTCGCCACCGTGGTCAAGGCCTGTGAGCAGTGTGACCGGCAGAAAGCGGAATTCAACTACAAGGACGCTCAGCTTCGGCCGCTGCCGGTCAGCGGGCTGTTTTACCGCTGGCATGTGGACCTGGCCGGTCCGTTCACAAAGAGCGACCGGGGGCATGCCTACTGCATGGTGTGTATCGAGGCATACTCCAAATTCCTGGTGCTCATACCTCTGCGGGATAAGCAGGCGACGGAGACCGCCTTCAACTTCGCAGAGCACATCTTGGGTTACTTCGGAGCCTGCGCAGAAGTCGTCACTGATCAGGGTGGAGAGTTCAAAGGAGCTTTCAATGACCTCCTGGCCCACAGCCTGATAGACCACAGGCAGACCTCGCCCCATCACCCGCAAGCCAATGGATTGGCTGAACGTGCAGTGCGCTCCTCAAAAGCCGCGCTGGTCAGGCTCATGGCAGAGCCTGGCCAAGCCAAACAGTGGGACCAGCTGCTACCATATGTGGCTCTGGGTTATAACAGCTCAGTGCAGGACTCAACGCGTCAGGTGCCTTACCAGATGCTGTTCGCACAGCTGCCCACGGTGCCCTCCGCAATCAGGGAGCGCCTCGCCGACCCGCTGGATCTCACGGACCCGGAGCTGGCAGCATCCTCCCTGTTGGAAAGGGCAGCAACAGTCAGGCATGCTATGGTGCAAGCTGGAGAGAATCTCGCAATCGCACAGCATCGTCAGACGCTTTACTACGCAAAGCACCACGGCGGTGGCTTCCGCGTCAGGCAACGCAAGTTTGCTGAAGGCGACTTTGTCTACCATGAGACAACAGAAAAGCTACGCAAGGGGGACCTGCAGGCTAGGCCACAGCCTGCTATCCTGCGCGTGAAGGCGGTCAGGCCATCTGGAGTGCTGACGCTACAAGGCCGGTGTGGCAACTTGCTGCAGGTGCACAGCAGCCACTGCAGCCCGTGCCATATCCCCATTCAACACTCACCTTTGGACCCTAGGCTGGCGGTGCCCAGCCTGGCGCTTCCGTGCTCCAAATGCCAGCAATCCACCGGGGAGCTCCTGCTGTGCGATAGCTGCGGGAAGGGTTGGCACCTGGGCTGCCATTCGCCTCCACTGGCTGCCATTCCTACAGAAGAGACTTGGGTGTGCTCTGACTGCACTAAGTCAGGCAGCTCGGCTGAAAAGATTGCCGCTACACCCGTCATAGACACGCCTGCTGTCCTACGACACCGCCGCGGTAAGGCTAACAGCCTGCCGGAGCAGCCGCTTGGGGACGTTGCTAAGTATCACAATCAGCGTATGAAGCGCAACTTCAACGTGGAAGGGGTGGTCAACCCCTATGCTGGCACAATGACATACGCTGGTCAAGCGGGACGCTTCCACTATGTGCACATCCGGTACGACGATGGTGATGAAGAAAGCCTCACCACCACCAAACTGCAGCAATTATTGGACCGTGGGGAGGTCCAGTATGCTGCGGCAGCTACGTGCGAGGTACGCCAAGGTCCGGTGCGACCCAATGCGCCAGCCCTCCCTTCAACCTGGGACTTGGCCAGCCGTGCTGGGGTCCAACGCGTTCTGCAATTCCTTTTGCCTGGTGAGCATTCCCTAGGGCATGCAATGCGGCTGCTGCAGCAGATGCCAGGAGGGCCTCACTTTCTGCAGACTCGCCAGCAACCACGCCCGGGCGAACCAGAGTGCGTCGTCACCCATCTGGGCGAGGTGGCGCCCCTGTTTTCATGCTTGGACTTTGGACGGGTCTCTGGCATTATTGACCCCTGGAGCGGCACTGGTGGGATCCAGCGTGCTTTTGCTCAGCACGGTTTCGATATCTACACCAACGACGTCAGCTGGTTGCACAAAGCTCACAGCCACTTGGATGCGCTGCTCCCTGGAGCCTACAGCGGTTTTCGTGCTGCTGGTTGCAGCCTGGATGCTATTGTCATGTCGCCCTGGTGGGCGATGCTTGATATTGCGCTGCCGCTTGCGGTCCTTCAAGCCAAGAGCGTGGTGTGCGCACACGTGCCCGGCCACTTCCTTACAGACGCCACATTGCCCAGGCTGCGCTGGTTCAAGCACCTGGCTCTGGAAGGTCGTTTGGTCGTTCTGGCAGGCCTTCCGAAAGGTCCGTACGGCAGGCGCTGCCTGTGGCTGATCATCTTTGCGGATGCGGCGGCTCGAGCGCGCTTGCTGCGGGTGCAGCCGGCGTCTCCCTTTTTGTTTTTTGGCTCTGCCTGAGCCACTTGCATACGCATCGCCTTTAGTAGGACAGTGGGTTGCTTCTGAGTGACAACTGACACGTTCCATGCATTTGTCAGGAGGGAAGACCACCCACTGCTTCACCTCCACGGAAAAGTTCATTCTATCATCGCCGCTGCACTTTTTGAGGAGCGCCTCTGAGTGTTGGAGTTTCTGGCGGTTTCTCGGAAAATTGACCGCTTCGTATCACAACTGCACTTTGCGCTTCCTGAGCCTACTTAAAGAGATTTGCGCTGCGAATTTGCGTATCCACTGGCGGCTTGTCGATTGTTTGTTCTGCCTTGTCGGACCTCTTATGTACCGTCCGCGTAACACTACTTGCGTCGGTTGCGAAACCAAGTGTCACTGCAAGCAACCCCATCCTGACAGCCCGTACTGTGTTACGTCGTGTGTAGTCTTGTCCCCCAAAATGGTTGATGAGAAACAGCGTGCTCTCCGTACTAAGTTTGCGGTCCGCACACCGTGCGTCCGGGTCCCGCTGCCTGAGACCAGCGATGATGAGTCGATTGAGATAATTGACTCCGCTCCAGGCTACATTGCGTTTATGGAGGGTGAGCGAGGCTGTTTGCTACCCTCTTCAACTTTGTTTATTTTTGAGCTACGAGCCGTCCTCACCCGGCCTGTGGTTTGTTTACATTATTTTGTTTGTCCATCCCCAGCTGCGGGGGCAGACGCTGGTGGCGATGCGCTGGTGGATGCCTCAGCTGTTGAGGAGGCTCCTGCTGAGGAGGCCTCAGCGGCTGAGGAGGCTCCTGCTGGTGTGGCAGCTGCTGAGGAGGCCTCAGCTGATGAGGAGGAGGCTCCTGCTGTGGAGGACCTCAGGGCGGTGGCTGAGGACATCTATGACCGTGCAAACTTTCCGTACCCTGTGCCAACGCGGTCCATGATTGATATGCGCACGTGCCCTGGCATGTTTACCGGTCTGGGCCCGTTGGTTGACTACTTCGCAACCGCATCCCTTGGTGCGGCAGCCCAGTCTGCAAGCGAGCTCGCCCGTGCCAGTGCGGAGGAGAAGGAGCTGGAAATCAAGGTGTGGGACGAGGCTGAGCTGGCTGACGCAGCTGACGCTGCTGTGGCGGCGGCGGACGAGCAGTACCAGCTGGCGGTCACAGCCATGGTCAAGGCCAGGGCTGTTGAGGAGCTGAGCTGGGAGGCTCTTGACAAGGTCAGGGACAGGAAGCGCCGCATCCTGGTCTTCGCAGCCAACATTCGTAGGGTGGCAGCGGACCTCTTCCCCGAGACCCTGGCTGATAAGCAGGGCCAGGCCATCGCACCCTACTACCTGGCCACTGAGGCATTCGTTGCGCACTGGCCGAACGTTGCACCCTGAGCATGCCTTGGTTGGAGTTCGCAGCTGTTGAACACTTGGGCTGCTGCCTAAACAAGTTGACTATGTTTGAACATGCATCACCTGGTTGGAGTCTTGCGCTGGTGCTGTGTGACCATTCACTGTTGCTATGAGTTGCCCATTTGACCTTCAGTTGCGTGCTGATGCATTGAAGCTGTCCAGCCCTTTGCTGTTGTGCTGAACAGCTGGAGGGAAGTGTACACGCAACTGCACGGTTGTGCTTGCTGAATAATGATTACTGCTGTCAGCCTTGTCTGTTGTTGCATGCTGCTGTTCATTAGTGCATCGGCACTCTCTTGCACGAATACTCAGCTGCACGCTACAGCTGTAAAGCGCGTACAGGTTTCGGTATCGAATTGGGTTCCGCTCGCGGATTGCCGTGCAGTCAGGTTCCGCTTCCTTATGCCTGAGCTTGCTTTGTTCTAA
>BDDA01001717.1:0-13332 GCA_001662385.1 Chlamydomonas asymmetrica | reverse complement strand
AGGGCGAGCGGAGGGGAGGGGGGGGTGAGGGGGGTGGGGGCTGCGGGGGTGGGGGTCGCGGGGGTGGTGGGCTGGGTGGGGGTGGCCGGGGTGGCGGCGGGCTTGGCGGGGGTGACGAGGGCGGCGGCGAGGGCGGCGGGGGTGGGGGCGGCGGTGATGCATCGCAGCTGAGCGTGATGGGCCCCACCGCTGTTGAGGAGCACACGCCATACGTAATGACTAGGTCCCGCCGGCACCTGGTAGGCGATGCCTTACCTCGTGAACCCGTGCTTCCGCTACTGCTGCTGCTGCTGATGGTGCTGGTCTTGCCCCAGAACAGGCCTGTCCCGACGAGCTGATCAAAGAACGGACCCAGCACCGCCGGGCCAACCAGACCCACGTTGGGCTTGGTGACCCTGAAGCAGAACCGCACCTTGGTTTCAGAGAGCGTGCACTCGTTCTGCCCGGCGTTTAGGTACACACCATCTGGCAGGGAGTTTTCTACTGTTTCTACGAGGCTCGCGGGGCAGGTCATGCCGGACCGTGCAGGGTCGTTCAACACGTAGAAGCTAGTGCCCGCGCCGGAGGTGCTGGTGTTGGTGCTGGGGGGCGTGGCGATGGACACGCATATGCGGCATATTGTGACGGGCGGGATGGGCTGAATGGACGCGGACACTGGCCGTGGTGGGGGCGGCTTTGTGTGGCTGGGGGATGACTTTGGCGGCGGGGTAGAGTGCAGGGAGGGGGGTGGCGGCTTGGGTGAGCGTGGTGGTGGTTTGGGTGAGCGTGGTGGTGGGCGCTGCGGCGGAGGAACGCTAAGCTTGGGCTGTGGCGATGGGGGTGTCCCGCGTGGGGGCAGGAGCGCTGGGGACGGGGGCGAGGCAGTGCTGGCTGGGGGTGGGCGCTTAGGAGGCCGGGGAGCCTTGGCGGCTACTGGAAGGAAGAGCTGCGGCGTAAGCAACCTGTAGGTGCACACGTGTTTGGCGCACAGGACGCAAAACGGCGGTCTGGAGCGGAACGTGAGAATTTTCAATGCACACTGACAGGCCATGCACCAGCTGCAGCTGCATACCGCACCAAAGTAAGCAAGGCGATATAGCCCAGTGAGGCTTAGCAAAAGTGTGCCGCTTTAGCCTACGCTCAGGTGAGAACAGCACGGTCGTGAGTTTACGTCGGCGGGGATTCGGTGCAAAGTGCAGCGCCAACAAGCGTTGGGCCACGGGCTGCTTCCTGGCATCCTGAACTTATGGCGTTGTTAAAAAGCAGCAAAGCACGCAGGTCTGTGTGAACAGCTGCCGTTCGTGCTTGCCGTGAACGGGATCAGTCCTGGCTTGCACAACGCAACTTTCCCAGAGTGCTCTGACATTCATCAAGCTCCCACACGTGGAATGATCAACCCACGCAGGTACCCATGTACAAAGAACCTTTGTGCGCCGCTGCGCTGCTAAGCCACCAGTGGTAGTGGCCCTTGTGCATGATGGGCTCACCAGCCATGAGCATTTGCTATCATACACAGGCATCACATCAGCCACATCAACGGAATCACAGCTATTTGAGGTTGCTTAACTCACCCACTGCAAGCCACCACCAACACCAGCAGCTTCAGTGCTGCGCGCGGCAGACTGACCATAGCGCGCGGGCTGCCTGGCAGCTCCACAAAACCAGGATGCAGGGGTTGCTGCCCTGCTTCGTGCTTTTGTGGGCACTACATTACTACAAAACCGCGCTTCCGCCGTGCCTCGTGCGAGTGCCTGCATAAAGAAGACAGTGTGGCGCAGCAACGCTGACGTGAAGCCTGTCAGGACTGGTCTGCAAAGGCTGCCACTGGATATGCATGCGGTATTATGAGTTACCAGGCCTCTTGCACATATGGCAACATCTTGTTCAGCAGAGGAATACGGATGAACGAATTCGCACGCTAGCCCTTGCCAGTCACCCGGCCGAAACCTTAACGTGCAGTGCACAGGAACGAGTACAGTTCTGACCGTCCTGATACCATGCTCAGTATTGGCTCCGTTTCAGCACATGTGTTGTGCGTGCCCGGCCTTTGCCACCCATGCAAACACCAATCGGTGCTCGAGCGGTGCCAAGAAGCCACGACGCCCACCATGCACCTCTCTGGCTGTGAGCCCAGTGAGCCAGCACCATCATACGTGCTGCTTACCTCTTGCACTGGCCATGCTGCAGTTCCTTTCCACTCCTGTGCACACTGACCAGGCAGCTGCGCCAGAAACGATAGACAGTCAGGAAAGGTGTGCGACTAGAGAGGACGTTAGTTCTCGACTCAACACGCTACGTGTGAAAGCGCAGCGTAATCAACCCCGCGCATATCCCGGATCAAGCGCTGGTGTCGGTGTCAAGCGCGGGAGAGGGGCCAACCGAACGGCGCAATTTTCAGCCCAAAGTGCCGCCCACCACCAATCCAATTAAAACTCGGCACCTAAATATTGCAGGCAGCAGACGTCTGCAGCACCAACAACTATGACTTGTACTCGCCGCATTTCGCAGCTTACTCTGTTGATGCAAGCCAAGCCACATGTGTGCTACCACGAACAGTCACTTGCCGTCATACCCTGACACCGCTCCAACAGCCCTTTGCAGGTGCGGTCCAAGCCTCAAGCTGCGAATGCAGCAATGGCTACAGCAGGCATGACTTTCCAGGACACACAATGCCCTGCTCCCTCAGCTGCCCCTAAAAAGTGTTGATGATGGCGGGTTTAGTGTGGCCTAACGTTGAAACAACCCTGGGGAACAGTCCTGAAGCATGCGTTGCCAAAAACATGAAGAAGCAACGCGAGTTTGCGCGCTCAATGCGGCACGTCACATAACAAACTTATGTACTTGGTTTGCCGCGTTGGTTTGCTGCGGCCCTTGCCGCGGTGCCCACGCCCTATGCAACAGCGAGGTGTGGTGAGACACAAATTGCCCTTGGATAATCACACACACTCTGAGAGGCCTCTGGGGTGCACCACAGCGTGCTGCATGGGGAGGTGAAGGCGTGAAGCGCAGGCAGGTGGCTTGCTGGCTGGCGAAAGCGGAAGGGCAAGTGTGACACTCTCAAGCAGGGCAGACGGCAGGCCTTGCAGCAAAGCGAAATGTGTGTGTAAAACGCGTGGAAGTGGCAAACAAACCGCCGTGTAACCCAGAGGCTCTTTGGTGTCAGTGGTGTGCGTGTGTGTCAGCGCTGCACGCGCATGTGCTGTGCGTGCTTGGTGTCAGGGTTGAACGCTGCCTGTGCGTGCATGTGTCGCACTGATTGTCTGCTGGCTGTCATCTATCGCGTGCAGGTGAGGGATACCACGCAGTGGTGAGCTGCAGGAGCTGTGCGTGCATGCCAAGGCCTCGGCAGGCGACCTGCCAGGGCGCTATGGCCAGCCCCTGGACTGGCACAAGGGTCTTAAACTGTAAGGTAGACAGGGGCTTGCACGTCAGGCGTTGTGCGTGCAGTGCATGACGCCCCCAGAGAGTGAAGCTGTGTGGACGGGATCAAATTCGTTTGCTGGTAATGCCTCCCTCAGAGTCCGCCACCTTTGGTGTTTGCTATGCTTCTGGGCTTCTAGGGGTGGTCGCATGCCTCCTGTTGTGCTTGTCATTGCTTGAGGCTGCCTGCCACCCACCCTCCCCTCCCCCCCACCACTCTCTCCCATGCATACGTGCCTTCTTTGAAACCCTCTCAAGGGCGGCCCTGGGCCTCTGGCTGTCCGGCCGAGTGTAAACAACAACAGCTACCAGTTGATACACATATGTGGCATCGTGGAAGTTCTGGCTGTGTCCCAAGGCCACAGGTGCGCAAAGCAGCATGGCTTGCCACCTGAGTCAACCTACCAGTCTCTCTCTCTTGCCCGCCGTGCATGCTTGCCTCCTCGCCCTGTCAACCTGCCAATCTTGCCCCCTTCCCGCCACTCCTGCTCCTTCACTTCATGCTGAATGATTGCCCCCCCCCCCTAATTTCAATCCATCAGGCCCTTATTTGTACCTGAAGGTAAAAGAGCGGGCCTTACGGGACACGGGAACAAATCAAACTGTGTTGTATTACAACCATCATATTGGTTTTGTCTGGCATCATGCAGCTGTACGACTAACCAATTATAGTACATGTAAAAGCTGAAACTGCACACGCCTTAACACATCGCTTCGCACGCTGAACTCCTGGAACAACACTGACTTGCGTTGCATCCTGCCTCAAGCTGCACCTTCCCTCTCTGCCCGGTCAATTACATGCTGACTACATTTCAACAGCTCAGGGAACTGCGCACATGCAGCACGTCAAAGGCAGGTGACTCAAAACCTGCTGCTCCAGCACAGCGGGATTGACATTCTGCATGTGCAAGATGCAGTCATGCAAGAGTTAGTATCTTGATGCGTGGTGATAATCCACCACCGCAAGGGGTGCCATTGAGGGTTTACATACACGTTTGTTCAGGCACCGCACCGGCTGTGCATGCCATGCACCATAAATGCGTAGATAAGGCCGAAACGGAAGGCAGGCAGGCAGGAATGCAGAGACGTGCATGCGCACGCGTTGAGTCAGTCGGTGTGCATTCAAAACTCAAAAAGGGCCGCGAGCATGCGGCACCGGAAGTATACGCCATGGTGCGGCGTACATAGCAGTGAGTGACTTTGGCGCATTTGCGCACGCATCATCGGTCACGCCGGGGAGCCTGGTGCGCGCGCTGTGAGGCAACACGCCTCTGACGGGCACAATGGTTGGCATCATGACATAGCTCAGAAACACAGGCTGGGTACACGGTGTGCAGTTCGAGCTTGCGTGTTTCACAAGGCAAGCAAAGCAAAAAAAATGCAAAGTATGGATTGCTCTTGTTGGTACTTGTTGGCGGTGGTGCCTGTGGAGGTGGAGGTGGGTTGGAACCACGCACAGCCGCACTCACCACTACTGCTGCCATGTGCCTTAAAGTTGACATGGTGAAGTGAGGGTAAGGCTTCTTCAGTGGACGGAGGAATGATCGCACGCGCCTAGCCAGTTTGCAGGGAAATCATATACAGTATGTGTGTGTCAAGGATGTGTGCATGCCCCGGCCGTGGCGCCTTGCAGTAGCGCGCGGATATTGATACCGTATGCCACCCCGGCGCATCCAACCTGCGGTGGTGGCTGAGCAATGGGTACGCGTTCAATCGTTGATGCGCCTGGCCTGTTCAGCGTCATGCAGAGGAGGCGGCGCCGCCTGCCTGCTCCTCTCAGCAAACCGGCAGCAGTCGTCTTGCGCTGAGCTGCACAAGGGCCAGCGCGTCTCGCTCATGTTGATGTGTACGTATGCTGGTGCGTATATGTGTGCGCTGTCAGGTCCTCGTGTTCCGGGATGCCAGAGCCGACCCCATGTTGAGACGCGCAAGCACTGCTGGTAAGGCAGGTACGATAGCGGATGCAGGCACTGCCAACGTATGTGCCTCTGCAGTGCATCGGGTCAATCAAGCAGCATTACGCCTGGAGCGCCAATGCCCACAAGTACGCAATGCACAACCGCATCACGTGCAGGCGCTTCACAGCCAGTGTGCAGGCGTGCTGTGTGGTCGGCCAGCCCCAGGCGGTCATATGCGCCTCTCTCCCTCCCTGTCAGCGTGTGTGAGTCAAGAGGGCCCTTTCACTGCAGCTCCTTGCTTGATCCTCCCCTCCCGCCTCCGCCTCCTGCTCGCCCCAGGAGTCATTACTGGTCGTACTCTGGCGGTGGCGCCTGCTGCTGCATGCGCTGCGAGGCCCTCACGCTGGGCGGCGTGTGGCTCTGCTGATCGCGCTGCCGGTAGCTCTCACGGTAGCTGTGGCTCTCGCGCCCGGCCTCGCGCCCGCTCTGGTAGCTCTCGCGCGGCATCGACATGCGCACGCTCTGCGAGGGTGGCAGCGGGTAGTCCTTGGCGCCACCGTAGTCGGCCTTGCTGGCACGCGGGTCCATGGGGGGCAGACCGCCTGCGCATAGTGGGCAGCATACATTGTACATCACACAGCAGCGGCACACACGCACGCACGCATGCAGACAGCCGTGTGTTCAGTCACGCTCACGCGCGTGCACATGTGATGGTGCGTAGCCGTGTCGCCGGCGCGCTGCAAGCGTGTGAGGCAGCGCAGCTGGCACGCGTGCTGTGCCTGCCAGTGCCTCCGTTGTCGAAGCCGCAAGCCCGTATGGCAGTCCAGGCGGGCCCTCATATGGGGGGGCTGCCCACTGACAAGCGCACCAATCCGCTTGTCTGCTGCTCTGCATGCCTGTCACACACCTTGAAACATCGGATCGCCCACCAAAGATTGTGTACCCCTTTACTCCCCTCCCTCCCTCCCTCCCTCCCTCCCCAGCTCAGCTCAGCTCGGTTCCTCCCATCAGCACCGCCCGACCACTCTCACCCTCACGCCACACCCATAATCAAAACGCCTATCCGGCTGTTGATTAAAAGCAGTTGATTAAATAGTACGTGTACACACGCGCACACGCGCGCGCACACACTGCCAGCCAGGCGGAGGTGCCTGGTGCAGCAGCTGACTGCCATGCCGGCTGTATTTGGTGGCTTAAAGCTGCGTGACACAGTCACGCAGCTTTAAGCCACCGAGCACAGCCACATAGCAGTCAGCAGCTGCTGCTCCAGGCAGGCACCTGCGCTCCGCTTGGCTGCAGCCGCCACTCCCCAGTCCACCCAGCGCCAACACCCACCTTGGCTGTACGCGTCCTCCTCCTCGATCACGCTGGGCTGGCCCACGCTGCCGCCACCAGGCACAAACATGGGGTTGGCGTTCTGACGCTCAGGCGACGGCACCGCCTCGGGCACGTTCTGGTAGCCCAGCATCTGGCGCGGTGGGCCCAGGCACACCATGATCATGCCGCAGATGAGCGACACCACTATGGGCACCGTGCGCACGATGGACGCGTCAAAGCGCGACGTGCCGTTCTGCGCAGCGAGGGGCGGCCAAGCACCGGGGGAAAAGGAATGAGCAGGCAAGGCAGGATTTGGCGCGCAACGCAGTCAGTTGGGGTGTTTGGCGTGTGCACAGATGCACATGTGCGCGCCGACGTGTGGGGGTGGATGGGTTGACCGGGTGGGTGGGTTGTGATAGGTGAGAGAGGGATGCTCCAAGAGCTCTTGGCCTCTTGCTGAAGTGACACAATGGCAATTGCGTGTGGCTGCTTTGGGCTGCGGTTCATATATCACCCGCCCGGCATGACACCAGGTGCCGCGCGTGTCTCGAGCTACGAGCGCCTGCAGTCGTTGCATGGCGACGGTGTGTAGCAGCGTAACCGCACTCACCTTGAGGCCTGAGGGGAAGAGACACATGCACACAGGGTTGCAGAAGAGGGAGACGAGGATGAAGCAAGTCGTCGCCAAAAGCGCGTGCATATAGTCTCGAATCTTTATGTAATAGTAGTCATACACTCGGTCCTTATCGTAGTCGCTTGGTAAAGAAAAACACACTGGCCCATAGCCAGGTATCAGCAGCACCCAATACTTCTGTTGGTTTGTTGCCGTATACGTGTCAGTGAAAGACACCATGAAGCAGGCGATGGCAAAGAGTACCAGGATGGCGATGACCAGGCTTTGGTCCTGCGACGTGCAGTAGCCTGAGTCGTTGATGACAAGATTGGAGATAATCCAGAAAATCGTGAGCGAGTGCGTGGGAAAGTAGTACGAAATGCGGGTGATAGCGTCCATGGTTGAGTTGGCGGCCTGCTGCGGGCTGTAGTGTGATCAAAATGGAAGAAACCACGCTTTGAATGCGTTGTCTAACAAGGTGTTGAGCTGCTTAGAGGGAGTGTATTGTTTCGTGTCCCACAAGCTGACGTAGTCTGACAGTGCTCAATGCAAGTCTGAAACGGTGGCAACTGTGTGAGCCAGTGTGGACTCCAAAATAATGTTTCAATCCAAACGTTTGAGAAGCCAAGCCCAGCACCTGCAGGTGCACAACGGGACCACAGTGCAGACAAGCGGTCAAACAATGTCATGCCCAAAAGTTGCGTCGGGCAACAGCAAACAAGTGCAGGCAAACAAGTCACAACTGCAAGAATATAAACTAATAAGAAATAAAAATGTAAGGGTCCCTCTGTCCACAGTGGGAGCCTGGGCTTTGTTGGCGGGTTTGTGAGCAAAAGCACTTGCCTGGTTCCAAGGGGGGGGCGACACTGATAGAGTGCAAGCTAAGCACCAGTTGAGACGCTGTGATTCAAGACCCTTGGTTACGACAAAACACTTGCACACTGAATTTCTGACCGGAGCCCTTGCTATGTTTTGCCAGTAATACAAATTAGGGGACTTCCGTGAGTGGAGCAAGCAGTGAGGACGATGCACAGAAAGGGGGTGTTAAGGCAAGCGAGAAGTTCTGTCTGGTGTGGTGGGGCACTGAACATGAAGGCAGAGGCGCAGCAGTGATGTCGCAGTGGCGTCGGCCACGTCAGAATCCGTTCAGGAGCTGCACGCGAAGCTGCTGTAATTGGGACCCCTTTCCTGGGAACATCAAAACGGCTGTTGTCCTTAGGCACAATCTAAGCCTTTGTACTGACTCCAGGTTCCTGCTGGGAGTCCAAGAGCGACTGCCCCATCAACGGTTCAAGGGCGCGGGCTGTTGCACAGTTTTCAGCTGCTTGAGTGTGTGTGAGCTTCACGGACATCTTACAGGCCAGGTATCAACTGCAGCCAGTGCGCACGCATGCATGGAGTGTTCCACCGCTGACCGCACACGGCAAAAGCAACCATTGGGCGAGTGCCATGCAGCAGTTTATGCGTTGACAGCCTCAGTGCAACGCACATAGCACACCAAGGGAGGGCAGATGGAGCAGTTGTTAACAGACCAGTGTCACAGCAGCTTTGCAGGTCCGGGATCCGCGCCGATGATGGAGCCACGCATGTGCGAGCAGCAGCAGTAATGCAATATACATGGAGTACCGCGTTGCATTGTACGCATGCATGGCAAAGTACGCGCATCACAATGGCGGTGCGCCTGCATGCATCCGAGTCCCGAGGATAATTCAAGGTCAAAACGCCAACGCAAGAAAGCGTGCCCATGTCCGTGCAAAATTGGTAGCAGCAAGGCAAGCTGCAGTGGTGGGCCCTTGTGAAGCAGCCCTGAGCCTGAGCTGCTTGGAACAGCTGGTCCCCGTGGGAGCCTGCGCCTCCCTGGCGCTGTCCCACACGTTGCGGTGCTATACCACACAGGTTGTGGGCTCGGGCTATGCAGGCAGGCAGGCCCACGAGGTAGTTGATGCCTGCCATCTGCTGCCGCTGCCCGCATGCACCCAGCGGCCTGCCCTATCCGGCAGACCAGCAGGCCATAGCCACCGCCGCCACAAGGAGTAACCATCATGGTAGGAGTGAACGGCGACCTGCCATCATCCGAACACGCGCGGTGCGGCATCTGACGCCAGCAGCTTGCACACGCCCTCTGTGGTGAGCGGCAGCGTGTCGGGCGCCACCGCCACGTCCGGCTTGATGCCGATCCGGTTGATGTCCAGGCCTGCACCCGCACATGGACACACGCATCCACACACACGCACACAGATTAGCAACCAAGTATTGAACGATGGAGTGGGCCATGCTTGCACCAGCCCCCGCCACCAGTGCTCTTCCAGTGTGGCGATGCAGGTGAGCGGGGTCCGCAAGGCACATTGGCGGCAGCGAGGCGCCATATCAATGTATGGCCCAGCAGCGCGAGGCTGGGGCCACCGCTGTAACGTTGCGGCCTGAGGTGTGGCAGGGTCAGGCAAGGGCAGCAGCGCGTCATCATCACCTGCGGGCGTCTGGTAGCGCGCCACCGTCACCGCCATGCCGGAGCCGTCGCTCAGGTCAATGACGCTCTGGATCAGACCCTGCACGCACGCAACGGCGTATCGCCGTTCCGGTGGTGACACGCAGCACCAGCGCAGGGCCACAGGTCAGCGCAGGTGAGGGGCCAGCATATCTGGACGCATTGTAGCACGTACGTGCATGCGCATGGCGTGTGTGTGCCGTTCGCAAAGCGCACCGTAGCGCAGGTAAGCAATACCCCTGGCGGTGTCACATGCAACAATCCTAAAAGACGCAAGGTGTTACCGTGTTGGTTTTGCTACGGGTGACACACATGGTCGCACCAGCAGCCCTTGTGGAGTGGTTGCCCGCATTGCCACCACCACCGCTGCACACATGCACATTTGCGTGCCTGCCTGCCTGTTGTGGCTGCGGGTCCTCCCCCGCACGCCCTCCTGGACTGCAGTGCAGCGCATAACATAACGCTCGTCCTGGGCAGCTCACCTTGCCAAAGGTGGTCTCCCCAACAATCACGCCACGCTTGTTGTCTTTCAAGGCCCCGGCCAACACCTGCGCAGGTTACGGATCGCATGTCGCAAGATGCTGACAGTGCCCTTCCCGGCATGCCGCATTGCTGCCCGCAGCAGTGCTCTTGCTCCCAGAATGCAGAAAGCAATACCACATAGGACAAGTCGAGGCCAGAGCGGGAGCGTGCAGTTCATGGTGCGTGCGTGTGTGTGCGTGCTTCTCACCTCAGATGCCGACGCGGTGCCCCGGTTGACCCACACGCTGAGCGGCGTGGTGTTATCGATGGCGGTGTTGTCCGCAGAGTATATGTCACGCACACCCTTCACGAGCACACGTACAGGATGGGCAAAACACGCGCAAGCACTCTGTTGACTGCGAGAACTGTTGCGACACTCAATCGCCATACCGCATGAATGAGCACACGACTGGTTGGCACTGTATGAGCAACGTCTCTCACATCGCTTCCCTAAAACAACACATGACATCACATGCCGCCAGGTCTGTTGAAGCGCCATTGCAGTGGTGTCATGCGGCATACGCATGTGCTGCATTTGGTGATGAAAGCGGCTAACACAGCGCGCGTGTGGCCTGATGGTGGTCAGCCCGCCTGACCTGTGAATCGGCGATCAGCACGATGTCGCCGTTCTTGATGAGCATCTTGCCCACTTGCACGCCTGCATAAGCACACGCCCGGCAGCATGCATGGCCGCATGGTGCAAATGCGTGGCGTCCAAGCAAGCACGCAACGCATCCCAGGCCAAGTACACAGCACACCTGGCTTACAGCACAATTCGTCCTTCGGCAACACAGCAGCGTCCCATCATCGCAGCCGGATCCTGCAATGATTGAGCCCGGATCCCTCCCTCCTGCACGTGAGTGCACTGGCCAATCTTACACGAGATCCCGTGATCTCGTCCCAACGTCCCAACCACCTGCTCGCTCTTCCTCGTCCACATGCTTTCAACCAGCGTCATGATCATGACACGCTCCTCGCAGCCACCACCCGTATCAACACGCAGGGGTGGGCCTGCTACCCACCTGCGGGGAAGAGGCCTCCCGGGTTGTTGCGCAGGTCCAACACAAGGCCGTCAGCACCGGACGCCTGTCAGGCCGACAAGCGTGCGGGGCAACGCAGTGCAAGGCATGAAGGGGACGTCAGGTATGAGAGGCAGCGCGTGGCTGCAACGCATGCTGCCAAGCTGCCGCTGGCGGATTTCTAGTCTGTAATGCTCTGCAGGCCTGCTCGATTGCAACGCACTGCAGTTGGTTCGAGCGCTCCTCTGCTGCACAGCTTCATTGTGAGGACCGTCGAAATGAACACCACCACCGCCACTGGTGCGCCTGCGCCCCACCTTGGCATCTGCCAGCGCTGACGCCACAGCCGCCGCCGTGTTGGTGTTGAAGGTCTTGATGCGGACGTACCCTATCTTCGGCCCCGCTGGCCCGGATGCGGTCTTGAGCCCCAGCGTGCTGGCTGAGCCGCCGCCGTTGCACAGCTCATATGCCACGGGCTTGATGGCCAGCTTGTCCCTGCAGCACGATGGTGTGAAGTGTGCACATCACCCACGCAGCCACAGCCACAGCCACAGCCATGTCAAGGTGCCGATCACTAATGTGGGTTGCGTCACACATGTGAGCGCAGGCGCGGGCACTGAACGGTACATGTGCGTACCCCTCACCTCCTCACGACCACCTCGCGAGGTGCTTGCTTGCCGGTGCGTACTGTAAGCGCCACTTCAGAGTCCACCTGCGCCGCGATGGCACCACACCATGGCAACACACACATCCATGCACACATATGCACACTGCACAGCCCCATGGGAAACAGATAACTCCAGCACACACTTCACGCACAAGGAACATAGCATGCATCACGCGCAAAGGAAGCGCACGGGCCAATACGCGGTTACGGGGGTCAGGGCCAGCACGGCCCCTCCCTGACAAGCAGTTGGTGTTGGCTCATCAAGCAGCATGTGTTATATGTTGGCAAACACATGCAGGATGTACAATCGTGTACTGCACTGACACACATACGGTACGCCGACATGCACGTCATGCTGAGCGCGCTGGCATCACATCAGTTCAGCGCACAGCCATGCGCACGTACTCACGGGCCCCAGCAGCAGGTCTGACGCCTCGTACAGCGACATCCCCGCGGTGGCCTTGCCGGCGATGGAGGGGATGACATCGCCCGCCTTGATGCCGGCGCGGTCAGCGGGGCCGCCGTCAGCCGGCGCAACCACCTGCACAGGCGCATGCGCGGATGCATGGGTGCCAGCCAGGCGGCGGTACAGTGTTGCAGGTCATCGGCTAAACGCCCATGCTAATAGGCAGCACAGGCATATGGAGCAAGGAAGCACCAAGCTGGGAACCGGGGTTCCAAAGGAATGTGGCTGGGAGTGCAGTGGCTGCCGTGTACCTCAAACAGGTTGCCAAAGCGACCTTGTAACGTGACCACCGCAGATGGCTTGTCTGCCTTGACGCGTAGGATAGCTGGCTGTGCCCTAGCCTGCAGGTCCCCTTTGCATACCTTTTCTGTGGTCTCATGGTAGACATATTCGCCTTCGGCGAACTTTCATCAACGCAAGTTTGCCTTCGGCGAACTTTCATCAACGCAAGTTTGCCTTCAGCGAACTTGCAGCAGCGAACTTGCGCTGATGCAAGTTCGCTGAAGGCGACTACGCTTACCATGAGACCACAGAAAAGATTCGCAAAGGGGACCTGCAGGCTATGGCACATGGCATGGGGTGTTCACGATTCAAGGTCGCTTTGGCAACCTGTTTGAGGTACACGGCAGCCACTGCACCCCCTGCCACATTCCTATACAAGACTAGGCTGGCGGTTCCCAGCCTGGCGCTTCCTTGCTCCAAGTACTGGGCCAACTTCCGGAGTCATGCTCAATTCAAGGGCAGAAACGCAGAGTCACGTGCGTATTTATGATGCGATGCATCATGCATGCCGATGCATGCTCGCCGTGCAACCAACCCTGCGCTCTCCATGCATGTACCTGGCTGGCATTGGCAACCGAGCGGAGTCGGAGAAGCTGTGCCCTCCTCAGCTGCCACCCATCACAGCCCCCGTTCAAATCAACTTACTGCCACTTGGACTGTGCCG
>BDDA01001716.1:0-13333 GCA_001662385.1 Chlamydomonas asymmetrica | reverse complement strand
CCCATACAGCCCCCCCCCGGCCCCCCGCCCCCCCCCCCCCGGACGGAGGCAGGCAACCGTGCGTTGGCGCGCGTCACGCGGGCGGGGTTGAGCAGCAACTGCGTATCTCGCTGCCACAAAGCACAACAGAGGTCGACACACTCCAGGCCTGCGTGTGTTGAACGCTGATGCTGGGCTGTAGCGCACCCCACGGCTGCAGCCTGCCCCGAAACCCATCGGCACCAGGATGCATGTCTGGGCGGTGCAGGCCTTGTGCGCGCTGGCAGCCTCCCGTGCACTGCTGTGTGGTTTGCACTCCTACCTGTCAGCTCACAATCCTCCACGAGCTTCTCTAGTGCCAGGTAAATGGCGGCGTATTTTGCCGCCAAGTCCGGGAAGCACGTGTGATGGCGCTGCACCGCATGCTTGCCGACAGGTATGCATGCCACCTTCACGATAGCTTTTTTATTCCGCGTCCGGTCCGTGGGGGCCACAAACAGCCACGACGGAGACGCGCCGGCCTCATCCCTAAACCACGTCTTGAACATCTTTTTCTGCCCCGCGCTGACCTGCACAGGCCGCATAAGACGGAGGTGGATGAGGCTTTGCCACTAAGGGAAATCGATGTGCACTTGGGGTTGTGCGGAGGCCAAACCACAACCCTACCAAAGGAACGCGAGGCACGGCGTGCAAGCCGCTCACCAGCACTTGCAGCGTGGTGGTGCAGCCCCTGCACTGGTGGCACAGGGGCTTGGTCTGCTTCCGATGCACATCAGCTGGCCTGAAGTTGCGTTCGTGGAGGTCCTCGAGCTTAAACGGTTTGGGCTTGGCGTCCGCTATGCAATACATGCAGATGCTGCACTCATCGACGTGCGGAATGACCTCCTCCTCCTGCTGTTCAGACACCTCCTGTTGAAGCATAGCACAGTGGTTGCTGTAAAGTCACTATGCAACAGGAGGCGCGTACCCAGGTCAGCTCAACGCAAAATTGCTGACCTCGGCTGTCGAGCTGTCCATAACCATCCACGCCAGCAAGAGAAGCGCCAGCCAGCTGCTCCATTGCATCCGCGCTGCACCCATACCAACTGGCAGTCCGCAGTGTGGCCCTGGCACCCGGGTGCGGACCGGACCTACTTTGGTCCGCTCGTGAAATTTGTGTCAAGAAGCATAGTGGTTGTCCAGGTTCAAGGTGCAACCAAACTCAGGTACAACAAGCGTTGTATGTTTTCGGTATTCAACAGCCTCCAGGACACAGTCAGTAAAGCAGCACACCAGCCAGCCTCATGATGCTTACTCATCATGCTGACATGCAGAAATGCCTTGCAGACGGGGCGCAAGGTGTGTAGGCATAAACCATGTTGCCGTGTGTGCAACATGAATTCCGCCGCTAAGCACAGCGCATGCACACACACCGCATAAGCACCCTGCCTCGAGCCCCTGCCAAGGAAGTTGATGTGACCTTACAGACAGTATTCATCGTGAGATAAAGAGACCCTAGTGCACGGCAAGCTGCGTGTTGAACGCATGCACAGCCCCAAGCGTCACACTCAGCCATCAAACACCACACGCTGCACCTCCTCCGTGTGCAGCGAAGGTACACGCACACGCCGAGCACTCTTTCTGGCACACGCCAAGCGTACACCTCAGACAACTTGCTTGCAACATGCCTTGGACGCCATGCACGTCTGACTCAGCAGCGCACACATCCGATATGGGCAAAATCCCCTCCATGATGCATGCATCAGCTGCAAATTACGCTTGATTGGCTTCACTGCCCGTGCATGGGATGAGTGGCGTCGCAGCCAGCTAAGTCCATACATGGCGTGTGCCGCGGCGACCGGCGGGTAGCGTGGTCGATGCGGGCGCCTGCATGGGTTGCACGAACAGGACTGAGGGTGGCAGGAGAGGCAAGCGCCAGACTGGGTGCGGAATAAACCAGCAGGAAGGGGCATGCATGTCCGTCAGGGCTTGGTGGGCGTGACCACTAATTGAGCAGACGACATGCAGCTGATCAATTGGCAGCTGATTCATGCATACAGTCATATCATGGCGGAGACCTCGCCCATGTCGGATGTTGTACTGCTGTGTCAGACCTGCATGGCACCCAGGGCCTGTTGCAAGTTGTCTGAGGTTTACACGTGGCATGTGCGTACGGTATACCTTCCTTCACTTTTCATGGAGGTGCGGCTTGTGGTGTACGACGGCCGATTGTGACGCATTGTGTTGTGCATGCACGCAACACGCTGCTTGCCGTTCATTAGGGCTAAAACATGATTGCATGCTCTAGTATAGTAGTATGTGAGATCACGTCGACTTCTTCGGCAAGGGTGCGGGCGGCTGACCGATCACGCACACTTGCATAATGTCATCGGTGAGGCAACTGCAACTAGTCCCACCGCAGTCCCACCTGTACACCCTCATCACAGTCAGCTTGCGTGTGTGTGCCGCACCGCATCCAAGCTAGGAACTGGAGAGCGTGTGGAGAGCATGTGGAGAGCGGAAGGGGGGGATGACCGGGGAGAGGCCAGCCCCAGGCCTGCCCTGTGCGTCAACTACTTCTGCTGGACTGCAGACACGCGCCACACGTCAATCAATGAACGCCACATCAGCCTGAGCAAAGCGGCTGGGCTGCTGCTGCTGCTCTTGCTGTCTGCGTGACGCGTGCTGACTGATGACAAGGAAGCAGCAGCACCATTACCTCAAGTCATGCTGCCTTACCTGGCCAAGTATGCCAACACATCGGATCAACGACGTCAGTTGGTAGCGCTAGCATGCGACTCTACACTGACACAAACGATTTCGCCGCCCTCCACCTGAACCACAGCTCTGATGGCCAGCTGCGTCTAGGTCACAGGACCCATGCTGCCATTCACGTATGCTAACCCGGCCATCTTGTAAGTATGCGCGCATGCAAGCGTGGCTGCCTGACCTCCGGCTTAGGATGACAACCCCGCACGTATGCTGCCAAGATGGATCGATCATGGAATCATGCATGCAGGCATCAAGTATCAGTCTCACCTGGCTGACACCACCAACTGCATGACTGACCCATATGAGCTAACCTGGAGCCACCCCGACCATCCTAACAGGATACTGTGTCATCACTCATCCACTGGATGTTGCTGGACCAAATTTGCCTTGGTACCCTAGGAAAATCACAAGACAACATTATACAAGTGCCAGGCACCAACCAACCGTGCTTCTCAGGTGCTTTAGCCGTTTAATGGCTGCACTGCATGCAGGTGTCGTCGGCGTCAGCGATGATGAAGCAGTCGCATTTTTGACCACCCCCCTCATCGCTGGAATCGTAATCATCGTGTGGCCTGGCGGGAATCGAATGCGGGCGCGCAGGCATGTGCGGGCCTAGCCAACAGGTTTGTACGCTGCATGCAGAGTTGCAGACGGAGTGACTCGTTCAACTGCCTCGTACCACAAGCGTGTACTTTGCATGAAATCGTTGCGAAGCGCGGCCGGTGGGCAAGGCTTTGGTCCTGCATGGTGACGCATGCCATCGAGGGAAGCGGCCCGGGCAGCAGCAGGCATCATGCGCGGTGCGCACGACGCAATGCAAGCATGCGGCGGCATGCTAGGCTGCAATATACCGTTATATACGCCACAGACGCATCAGCAAAACTGTGCATTTTGATACCCCGGACGACGGGCTGCCGCACTCACGCCGCACTCATGCACAATGCACTTCAGCACTTCACACTTGGTGGGTACGAAAGGCGTCGAACGAGGGGTGCAGTACCGAGGGGCATGCCGTACATTGTTGAGGGTTGATGCACTAAGTGTAGGTCAACTCTGAGCACAGCACACCCTCAGATACACTCCAAAAACGAGTCTTTGTGTGTGGAGGGGCTCGTCACAAGGGGTGCACGCATGCGGTGAGGCAGCGAGGCAGCACGGTCGTCGTCGCTCATTGCTGTGTCCATGCGCATGCATGCATGCTGTAGTGTATTGCATTGAGGCAGTACACGAGGGGTGCAGTACCGACATGGTTGAGGGTTGGTGAACTAACTGTATGTCAAATCCAAGCCAGAACCCCCTCAGAGCCCAAAACCGAGTGGGGGACAGCTCGTCACAAGGGGGGCATGCATGCATTGAGGCAGTGCACGAGACGGCGAGCACAGGACATCACGTTCAATGCATGCAAAGCTCGCACGGCCTGCACTGCTCGATGCATATATGGTATTAAAGCAATCAATGAGGGTTAGTGGGAAAAAAGGCTGCGGTTCGGCATCACGGCGGAAAGCGCAGTTCACATGCGGAAAGTGCAGTTCATATGCTCCGCTGGTGTGCCAGCGGTTTCGGAGCGCGTACAGCATACTGTCAAGCAGCGCAGCGCGCAAGGCAGTCCACCGCGCAGTTCGATATCCCCGTGCCCCAAAACGATACGAGCACACAGTGCACACGCACAAGGAAAACGTAGCGAGCAAACCAACAATAGCCACTTGACAGGATGTGCATTTGCGGAGCACGTCGTTCACAGTGTCACATGAAAAACTCCTCCAAACTGTGTCGCTGTCGCCGGCCAGCGCTCCCGCCCCGGGAGTGTGCGCCCGTGCCCGCCTCAAGTACACCACCGCTGCCAGCGACAGTGCCAATAGGGCGGCGCCGTAAGGAGCGCACGCGCCGCGCCGCAGACGCTAGCAGCGCATCGGTGAGATCAACCTTCGATCCGCCCACCTGATGCAGATGCGCGTCTGAACGCATGGGGCGCTGTTGCCCTGCCAGCGCTGCTGGCATCGCCCCTGCCGCAGTGTCAGCATGGCTGCCGTCGCGTTCGTCGCCACCCGCAAACAGCTGCCTGCGCCTCGTGCCCCCACCCCGCTGCACGTCACCACCAGCAGCACCAGCGGCAGCACCCACCACCGAACCCTGCTGGCTGATCGCCCACGGGCCCGCTGCCGCTGGCGTCCCTCCTCTCGTGGACGCCGTTGCGACTGATGCTGGTGCACCAAACCCAGGCTGCTGCTGCACTGCACCGGCACTGCCACCGGCACTGGCACCAACTGCATCCGTAGTTCTTGGGATGGCGGGCGACGAGGCGTCGGCGGCAGTGCTAGCAGAAACACCGTCGGTAGCTGCCTGCACCACGGCCATGTAGCTGGGCGGGCCGAGCGAGGCACGGTGCGGCCGTCCGGGCGTCGGCTCCATCACTGTCGCCCACGGCACCACCACGCTGCGCGACGCGGCCGCCCGCCATGCCGCACGCTCGGACGGCTGCAGCACCAATACCGGCCCGGAATCATCATCGCCAACACCGTCAGCTCCACCACCATTGTAATGGCGGGCGGCATCATCAACTCCACTACTGCGGTGCCGGTCCTGACGGCTGCGGGCGGCGGGGCCGTAGCGCCGCATCAGTGCAGCAGGCGCGCTGGGGCTCCGCGGCGGCAGCGGCGACGCACCACCATGACCGCCACCACGGGCTATGGCGCCACCACGGTCGCGGCTCAGGCTACGGTGCGGGAACGAGGTGCCGCGTGCGGGCGTGCGCGGTGCGACGGCCAGAGCCGCTGCTGCTGGCGCCAGATCATCGGCGCTTGTGCCACTTGCAAGGTCGGTGTTGCCGCTGCCGCTGCCGCTCGTGTCCGCCACACCACTGTGTGTGGGCTGAACAGCAGCACCCCCGTCGTCATCTAAAGCACGCTTGCTGCTGATCCGTGTGTGATCATGATGAGGATAGCCAGCAGCGCCTGCCGGGCTGTCCATGCGGCCCGCACGCTTCACCACCTCGCCTTTCAAGTGCTGGTCGCGCTCACCCATTGTCACATTGCCCCCACGATGGCGAGATGCTGAGCGGTGACGCCCGCCGCCTGCTGTGCTGAGGTGGTGGTAGCTGTGATGCAGCGCGTTGAGCGCAGACTTGCGGCACGACCGCGGCACTGCACCACGCTGCTGCCCCTGCTGCTGCTGCAGGGATGAGGATTCGTCTCCATCGCCGTTGCTAGACGATGGCGACGCTGCCAGTGAGGACGACCCGTCTGATGGACCGGCGGACAAATCCGCGCCAGGCGGTGACTCTGAATGCCAATCGCGATCAGCCCGCTGCTGCTGCTGGTGCCGAGCTGGCGGCTGCTGCTGGCCTTGCAGCTGCTGCCTCCCTTGCTTCAGGTGCTTGTCTTCCAGCAGCGATACAGCGCTGACTGCCGCCGCCTTCATGGCGGTCGTCATGAGCTCAATCAGCTGGCTCATCTGCGATGCCGTCACCCCACTGCCCAGGTCCTGATCCCGATCCCAATCCCGGTTTTGGCCCTGCTGCGCTGGTTCCTGCTGCGGTTGAGATTGCGCCATCAGGCTCCCGCTCGCTGCAGCGTAATGGTGCGAGGTGCCAGCGATGAAATCACCCGCCACCGTGGGCAGAGCAGCAGGAACGCTGCCGCCACCGCCACCACCGCCGCCGACATTGCTGCCATACCTTGCGTCCTCAAAAGCTGCCTGCCCTGCAGCTTCAGAGCTGCGGGCGTTGTCAAACTGCACAGCTGTGGGAGGGATGGTCATCGGCACCGCCCCAGCCACAGCCCTAGCCGGCCGAGAGGGCAAATCATCACCGCGAGCTGTCGCAGCCGCCGCCATTGGAATTGAGCCGTCTGCTGCGAACAACGACCCGGGCGCCGCGCCGGCGGTGGCAGCGGACGCGCGGATGTCTGCAGCCGTGATCCAGGACGCCGGTGGAGGCCGGGTGGGGCCCTGAGAGAGCTCTGTCAGCGCTGCGATGGCGGCTGCGGTAGAGGGCGTTATCCAAGGGCGGCCCGGGCCCTGCCACCAGCCCACGGGGGGGAGGATCGGGGGCGGCAGCGCCGGCGGCGGGGGCGGCTGCAGCACCACCAGCGCCGGCAGAGAGGTGGACACCTGGCCGCCCGCCTGCGGCATATGCACCACATTGTAGTGTGGGTAACCGCCGGCATAAGGCTGCATCGTGAATGGCAGCGCGGCGTCGGGGTGCGGCTGAGATGTGGCAGGTGGAGCGACGGCGGGCGGCGGCGCCGCGGCTGCACTGACTCCGCTCTGGGGGCTGCTACCATGAGCCGTTGCTGCTGCTGCGGCAGCAGCACCAGCTGCACCAGCTGCACTACTCCTGCTGGCACGTGGGGACCGTGCTCGGCCGTGTCGTGGCGAGGTGGGGGGGCTGCTGGCGTAAAGCACGGCAGGAAACCCACGGGCGATTTGTGGCAGTGGCATTGCCCCGGGTAACACCACAACGCCCCCACCGCCCCCAACTGCCACAGCGGGCGCTGCCACCAGCAGGGCTGTGTCGTCTACAGGCGAGCGGCTGCCGGGCTGCTTAGCGCCCGGGGACCAAGCGGTGGCGGTATGCACGTCGAGGAACGAAGAATCCGCGGGGCCCCGGCGTTGATCCCTCTGTACATGCGTTGTGTCTGCATCGTCAGGGGGAGGCGGGTATGCTACCGTTGGCAGCTGCTGCGGCTGCAGCAAATGCGGTGGCGGCTGTGAGGTGATGGCGGGTGGGCGCGGGATCTGGCCGGGAGGCGGCGGCCGCAACTCTGACAACACTTGCTGGCTGCTGCTGACGCCGCTGCTGCTGCGTGCCTGGTAGCGCGAATTAGCAGGGCGCTTAGCGTGCTGCTCCTGCTCCTGCGGCGGCGGCTGTTGCTGCAGCTGCTGCGGAAGGGGAGGAGGCAGCACGCCTGCCAGCTGGCCGGCAGGCTGCTGCTGCTGACAGTCGTCGCCTGGCGGTGGCGGCAGCTGCGGAACCGCGCTTGCCATCACTGGCACAATGGTAGACGGCGCTGCCCAGGCGGCGGATGCTCCGGCCGTGATGCCTGCAGGCGCTGCCGCCGTGGTACTGGGTGTGTGTGTGTGTGCGGGCGCGAGGAAGGGCAGCTGCTGCCCGGCCGCACTGGCGCCTATGCGCTGCGCACCGCTGCAGGTAAGCACACCAGGGCACGCCAACAGAGAGGGGCTAGCATCAGCCGTGTTCGACAGTGCACAGATATGCACTGTCAGCGTGCCAACAGTGATCAGCACCATGCATGGCCTTGCGTGGCAGTACAGGCCAGTACAGATCCGTATACATCAATACGATCGTGTACGTACAAGTCACATGTGTACTGTTGAGCCAGTACAGCAACCCAGTGCACCTCCATTCGCCCAGTGCACCTCGATGCACGCTGGATCTAGGGCGGGGTGATCGGGCATCACTGCAACAGGCAGCAGGGCATGGCGGTTCCTAATCAGCAACCACATGGCAAACCCTAAACCCTAAACCCTAAACCCTAATCAGCAACCACATGGCAAACCCTAAAACACTCCAAAGCCCTGCGACTTCACTGCAGCCCTAAGGGATGGGGAGTACGCATTCCACATGCATGCATGCCACAAACCTGGCAGGCTCGATTAGGTCGCCACGACTCGCGGCAAAGCCCTGCAGGTGCGCGCCGCTGCTAGCGCTGTACCCTGGTGCAGCTGCTCCATCCTGCGACGTGGCATTTGTCGGCGAAGACGGCGCGGCCGGTTGCACAGCGGCCGATGCCGCTCCTTCGGCATTCGTCGCTGACGTGCTGCCCGGGCCTGCTGCTGCTGCTGCAGAGACCGCACCAGAGGAACTCAGCCCTGCAGGTGGCGGCGTGGAGGTGGATGCGCCACCTGTGGCATCGATGCTGGGTGCCGCCTGCTGCTGCAGCACCGCGGCCGGAGAAACACCGCCCTCCTCGACAACCGGCGCTATTGCAGAGGTCGGCGGCACAGCACTCCCAGCAGCCGCCGTGGCAGCACGTGGTGGTGCTGCTGCTGCTATTGCTGCTATCGGTGCTGCGGCTGCAGGGGCCGCAGCGCCACCGCCGCCATCGCTGCTGCGGGTGCTGCCCGCCAGCGGCTGCAGCAGCGACAGCAGCATCGGGGTCGACCCCCGAGCGCGAGGCCCCGCACCGCCGCCGGCACCGCTGACACGTGTGGGCGACCCAGGTGCCGGCGCCGGCTCACGGGTGCTGCTGCCACCAGCACTGCTCGCTCGCCCGGCAACCGAGTCCATGCCCACACCACCGCCACTGCTGGCGGCACGAGAAGGCACGCCACTCCCACCCCCACTCACAACCCCCGCTGGTGATGCCCCATGCACCGACATTGATGCTGCAGCAGCGGTCGACGCCACTGCCGTAGCGGTGTATAGTGTGGCCTGGCTGCTGGCACCAGCAGCAGCGAGGCCGGCAGCATCGCCACCGCCCAGGAGCGCGAGGTATGCACCACCGCCCGCTGCCGAACCGCCGCCGCTGCCCCGTTTCGCGCCGTGCATGCGCCCCCCACGCACGCTCTCCCCAGCATCAGCAGCAGTGGCCGCCGATTCCTGCCCCCTGTCCCTGCCATCCCTTCCCGCCATTTCACCCTGCTGCACCGCCAGCGCTTGCCCTCCGCCCGGGAGGGAGGCCCGCCCCGCTACGGTCGCCGCCAACGACACGCCCCCCGTTGCTGCAGGCGTCGCCGCTGCGCCCGCAGCGCGACTGGACGCGCCGGCAGCGCTGGTACGGATGGACAATGCGGTTTCCGCGCCCGATGCGGAGGTGGTGGGCGAGAAGGGATCGCGGAAAGCGGCATACGCCTGCTGCCTCTGCGTGCCAGCTGCAGCAGCAGGACCAGAAGCGTCCGCGGCACTAAAACCACCGCGCTCCCTTTCACCGACAGCGGCCAGCTCCGACACCAGCGTGAAAGGCGTTGGGGCGGACCTTAGAGCGGCGGCGGCGGCGGCGGCGGCATGGGCGCTGCTGCTGCTGCCCGCAACGCCGGCGTCGGCGCCGCTGCTGGTGGCGCCCGCGCTGATGCCGCCGGCGCCGAAAGTCGTGACCGCCGCGAACGGGCCGCCGCCCACCTGCGGCGCACTGGTGCCAATACCGCTGCCGCCCGAGTACGTGGACTCATCGCCCCCTACCGCGCCCGTGATGGCCGCGATCGCCGATGAGGGAAGCGTTGTGGTGGCGGCCAGCGCTCGCGCGAGGTCCCGGCTGAGTCGCTGCGAAGACGTGCGGAGAGCAGCGGCGGTACCGTCGTGGCTGTGGTGGCTTCCCAGGAGGCCTGCGGGGCTGCCGCTGCTGCCCGCTTGGCTCTCTCCGCCGCCGGAGGCCCGCATCTGTTGCTGCTGCTGCTGGGCGGCGGCGAGCTGCATGTGCATGTGCATGGACTGGGAGCGTGCGAGGGAGTCGGTGCGGGACATGCGGTTGAGTGCTGCGAGGGTCTGCTGTGTAGCTGAGGGAGTCATGCTCTGCAGCAGGCGGGCGCGGGAGAGCGGGAACGCAAGCTTGTAGGCGCCCGCGGCGTGGCGAAAGAGCGCCTGGAGGCGCTCCGGAACCGCCGCGACGCCGTACGTCATATCGTAGTACAGATCGCGGTACACGCACTGCTCGGCCTCGTCCATGAGCTCCGTCAGCGCGGCCTCGTCGGGCTCGCGGTACAGCGTGACGAGGATGGGGCTGTAGCGCTGCAGGCTGATGGCGACGGCGCTGACGAGGAGGCCGGGCTGTAGCGAGGAGAGGTTGAGGGTGATGTACTGCAGGGAGGGGTCGTCCTCCAGGTGGCGGGACGTGCGGTAGCGCCACTCCAGGCGACGAAGCTCCTGTGGGAGTGAGAGTGGCGGCGGGATATGCAAGAGCGTGAGAGGGACCAGGCTGGCGATTGATTACTAGCGGGGCAAGACTAGGACATGTGGTGTGCAGAAGTGGACTGGTGTGATACAATTTCCACAAGCTGTTCCAGGCAGGGTTTGATTTTGGACACATTTTTCGCCGCACGTATGTTCCATGCCATGGCTCCCAGGGCTGTCAGGCCAAGGTACAGGTGCACACTATCAGAAATGCAATTGGGCACGAATTAGTGCGCACCTGCAGGATGAGCTCCCACAGCTGCCCGTCAACAGGACGGACGAGGTCCTGGGCCAAGCTGTCCGCCTGCGTGGTCACCGGGGCGAAACTGCTGAACTGAACCTGCAACGGCACAAAGCAAAGCCATAACATCACAAACCAGAAGACTTGAGCGGGCTATTCGCCTTGAATTTCTGAAGCTGCTGCCAAATAGGTCTTTTGCACGGGGTTAGTCAACAGGGGCATGAATGCCCGCTCGCGGCTGAGCTGAGGATGAACAAACCAAACTCGTTCACTCTTGTTGAAACGAAGCATGAATGAAAAACGCCAGAGCAATTCCGGGGCAAGTGATGCAGGTCAAACCCCAGTGCCCTGCGCACCGGCACCGGTGCAGTCAACTCCACGTGGTGACTGCTGATTCTGTGCTCCAACGCTGACAGCCTGCTGAACGCTTCTTGCACGGGCAGTGGCTGCTGCAGCTTCTTCACGAGGTAGGCCTCAAGCTCTGCGTGGGTGACGAGCAACGCTGCACCGCCCCGCAAGCTGCCCTCTGCGCCCGGGCCACGCAGCAAGGTCAACAGGTCCCCTTGGGGGATGGAAAGCCCCTCCTGACCGCTGGGGCTCAGGTAGGTTATCTGCATTCCGAAGAGAAGCTTCAGGACGTAGAACATTTCGTGCGCCTTTGCGCCTGCCTCTCCTCTGTCACAATCCGGGTCGCACACAACCACAGTGACCATGCTGTCATCAGCGAGGTATGAGACACCGTGTCGCTGCTGCTGCAGCAGGATGAAGCCACTCGTGGGCTCGCCTTGCTCCTTGCTAGGTCCAAGCGCTAGGGCCAAAGCCCTGGCGAGGGGCTCGAAGCGCAGCAGCATGGGCCGGAGCCCCACTGTGCCGTTCCACAGGACATTGCCAGCACGCGTGCAAAGCAACACTGCTTGGAACTGTGCCTGGCTGCTGATAGGGTCTTGTGTGGGCATGTTTATTTGCTGTCACCCTAGCCTGCGGGTCAGGGCGAACAGCAGCATTGCAGTGTGGAGAGCACAAGGCTCATAAACCGAGCAAGCGAGGCTGCCAGTAAATGTCGAGTTAGTCCGTCCCTAAACATGTAGGTGCAAGTGCAGCTCATAGCTGCTTCACCGGCTTAATTCAAAAGAGATCACATGATCGCCATGTGAGGCCGCCACCTCATCGTGCAAGCCCTTCACAAGCGGGTTTCATCTCTGTCCCTGCTACCATGAGCTGCTTTGCAATGTCCATTGAACGCTACCCAACCTACACCTTCACGTATGATGTGTAGTTGACAGTGCGTTCTGTATCTACGTCAGCTCTGCGTTGCACTGCTGTTCAGCAGGGTTTTGTAGGTCTGACGTGACTTGGTCTGGGTGACCATGGCAAAGAAGAAAGCAGCTCATGGTGCTTCCGTTAAGGAAGCAACACCTGCGTCTGACGCTCAAGCTTTGGCGGCAGAGCTCCAACCACGGTACCCGCCGGACATTTCCTTGCTCACAGCTCCTGGTGTTTGCAACCTGAAACCCACATAGTAAC
Organism: Chlamydomonas asymmetrica; assembly: GCA_001662385.1. NCBI lineage: Eukaryota > Viridiplantae > Chlorophyta > Chlorophyceae > Chlamydomonadales > Chlamydomonadaceae > Chlamydomonas > Chlamydomonas asymmetrica. Next base: position 992 of record BDDA01001716.1, on the reverse strand, counting down.
TTAAAGCATACACTGTACTTGCAGGCAGGCGCCCAAGGGCCCCGACACCGTCACACGTGTGGGGTGGACTCTCGTCGCGGGCTCCGCTGGTGCGTTCACTAGTCGCTGGATTGAACAGGCTCTAGCAGCACACAGTCTTAGCAGCTGATGTAGTTGTTAACCTCCGCCATCAACACTTGGGATGGGGCCAAGCGTTGTGTTGTGCCACTCCGCAGGCGCGTTTGGGTTCACCACCTTCACCAAGTTCATGGAAGGCGTTCACGACGTGGAACAGAGAAGGATCTATAGTGCCATCGGCGTCTTCCTGTGAGCTGGTGCAGCTCCTCAGCTCTGCCTATTGAGTGTTCTTCTTGCACATCGTCGCAACAGTTGCTCTGTAACAAACCGCCCCTCAACTTGCTGCGACTGTTTTGCAGGAGTTTCTTGCTGTTTTCAATAATCAAAAACATTATTTGGAAGTCTGATAAATAGCGTCGGCCACGGCTAATCTTTCGATGAGTGCACGCTCGGGAAGCACGCAGGTGGGGCGGGAGAAGCGGGGGCGGAGGGGCGGGAGGTCCACCTTATGGCCACTCGGGTGCGCAGCCAAGGCGCGCCTGCATATGGCTGCCACGCCACTTGCAGACACAGCAGCCGTGCAGCAGTGGGTCGGCATGACGCCAGCGCTGTGCTGACGTGCTCTCCCACCCTTGCACGGTGGTGTATTCACTGAGTGTGCGCATGTCTGTCGCGTTGTGTGCATCCTGCCACAGGCGCGAGTGAGCCCTCCAGCAAACGTGCCCTCAACTTGAGCAAGGCCAGGCACTGTCGGCTGGCACGCTTGCCGCGGCTCCCTGCATCCCCGCTTGCCCTCACCGCCACCGCCAGTACCGCACCTCACGCCCCCACCTGGCGGCCTCGTTGGCCTCTGAATGAATGCGTCCAGGCGATCAAGTGAAATCACAGCAGGGGCCGGGCACGCGCTTGCGCAGCCCCCCCCCCCCCCCCCCCCC
>BDDA01001713.1:0-10360 GCA_001662385.1 Chlamydomonas asymmetrica | reverse complement strand
GGGGGGGGGGGGGGGGGGGGGGGCAGCTGCATGCTGCAGCAGGGCGGGGCAGGGACGCATGCTGCATGAGTGCATGCATCACAGCCGCAATGACTGTGCTGGACTGCGTCATTGCCAGCTTAGTGATATCACGGTCTTCCTGGCTTGTAGCGCTTGGCTTAAGGCTGCTTTGCTAGACTTAGCTGACACTGTGGGCTATTTTGATGTGCATTGCTGCACTGCAGGTGGCCTTGTCGGCTGACCCCCATCATAGGGACCCGCAGGTCCTGCTGCCTGAGCCCAGGACACGACATGCAGTGGAGCAGCATCCACAGGCCAGCAGCGCTGCAGTACGCTCTGACAGCAGCGCTAGCAGCAGTCATGGCGACTGGCTCATCCTCAAGCTGCAGGCAAGGAGCAGACTTTAGATGCGGCGTGTGGTTTGAATTATGCATGCCCATTGTCACCAGTAGCACCGGCAGCACCAGTCAGTGTGTTCTCGCATACGTAACGCTTCAGCGTCTAGGCCAATGTTCGGTGTGCGTTCATGATGATATTCCATCCGCCGTGCAGGTTGAGATTATGCTCATCTGATCATTGACTGCCGACGTGACCCACTGCAGCCCATTTCAGGATGCTTGAATGACTTGACTTGGTCGACCAAACCCGTACCAGAGGTTTGCTTGGATGTGCACTTTGCATGCTGGCATCCACGTGCGTACACGGTACACACGTCCATGTGTTACACACGTCCATGTGCGGTGATGGCATGCAGTCAGCTGGGCCCCTTTTTGCACCCCATATACATGTGCCTGTTCCCGCCCCCGCACCCCCCTGCCCCCGCATCTCCCCTCTGCCCCCGCAGGCGCTGGTTGACGCGGGCTACCGCCTGGCCACAGGCCCGCTGGAGGCGCTGAGGCCACGCGGCGTGCTGCTGCTGGCGGCGCTGGTGAGCCCCACACGCGGCTTTGGCAGCGTGGAGGACCCACTGGTGGCGGCTGGGGGGCAGACAGGTGAGAGGAGGGGGGGGTGTTATGAACAAGGGGGTTCAGGGTGTTGGCCAGTAAATACCTCGATGCACAAGTATGTCACTGTGTGTGAGTGTGTCTCCTGCCCGCCTATCTGCTGCTGCTGATATGTCCTAGGGACATACATACATACATACATACATATGCATGCTGGCGCGGCAATGCGGCGCTCCTCAAAGCTGCTGTCAGTGTGATGTGCATGGTTCAGTGTGTTGAGTTGTGGGCTGCTCTGCTTCGTGTCTTGGGGTGATGTGCATGTGCCTGCAGGCGTGCTGCTGATGGAGCAGTACCAGGCGCAACTGGTGTCAGCGCTGCGCTCATCGCTGGGGGCGGCGGCAGCAGCAGCAACAGCCGGCGGGGGGTCCTCCTCAGCCACCCCTCTGGGTCTACCAACGGGCACAGGGCCGGGGCAATCTGGTGCCGGTAGTGGTGCTGGTGGTGTGCCAGGGTCAGCGCCCCAGCCCTCCCCGCTGTTGTCCATAGCGGGCGGTGTGCTGGCCACCTCCTTCCTGGAGAGCGGCCTGGGGGCGGGCGACGCGCAGGTGATGCGCCGCCTCATGGACCTACTCACCGCACCGCTGGCGGCATGGAGCGCTGCGGTCAACACGGCTGGCGATGCGGAAGCGGCATTGTCATCAGGGCAGCAGGGCAACGGAGTTGTCAGCGGTAAAGCATCAGCTAGCGGTGGTGGTGGCGGTGGTGGTGCTGTGGCAGCGTCAGCGTCAGTGCTGGCGTATGATGCGTACGCGGAGTGGGTGGGCGCAGCGGCGCGCATCGACCTGGCCCGGGTGCGTTCCAGAGCAGTGCAGGGAGATGTATGCGGCTTTCCTACATATGAATCAAGTACCTGTGTGTTAGCGCGCATGCACCCATTCACGTGGTCCCCTTGCCAGCTACCGCCTGGAAGTTGACGCCTGATCAGTGATCAGTGCATCTTTGTGCAATCGCTCCCTGCCTTTGCCCCTGCAGGCGCATGCTCAGTGCGCGGTGATTGCCGCCACCCACCAGGCTGCAGCAGTGGCAGCCAAGCAGGCGGGCGCCGGCGCTGTGCATGCAGGTGGTGGTGCCGGGGGTAGCAGCAGTGAGCGTGACGAGCTGTGTGCGGCAGCGGTGCGCCGCGCGCAGGCACCCTTCCAGCCGCTGCTGCTGCGCGTGTGGGATACGCTGCTGGCGGATTACGTAGTGGCCTCATCGCAGCACCCCAGCGTGCTCGCGGCACACGCCAGCGGCAGCCCCATCCTGCAGTACGGCTCACTCAATGCGCCTGACAGCTCAGCGGGTCACCTGGCGCAGGACTCCGGCGACGCCGCTGCCCTGGCGGGTGTGCTGCTGCCGGCATACTTTGCCGCCAGCGCGCCGGTGCTCCAGGCGCTGGCGGCGCTGATGCCTCCGCCTGAGCAGCTGCTGGCGGTACCTGCAATCAACCAGGACGACAGCGGTGACAGCAGGAACGGCGCATCAGCCAGCAGCAGCAGCAGCAGTGGCACCCAGCAGGTGTATTGCGTGCGGTACAGCGCGGTGCTGGATGTGGGGCTGATGATGGCGGTGGACGCTGCCGCACGCCTGGCTACAGCGCTGCAGGTGGGTATGGGACGATGATGGCTGATGAGTCTTGGGGCTCTTGCCTTGCCGTGTGTTTGTCACGGACGGCAAGTGCTTGAAATTGGAGCAAGCGAGCACTTGTGCAGGCCAGCTCTACCTCCAACAGGGCGATACGAGTCGGTCATCGGTCATTTGTCCTGCACCATCCAGCACAACGGCCACCGGATGAGGTATCATGACTGCTGTCCTTTCCTGCTTTGCGTGTAATATGCAGGACACCCGGCCGGACGCCTCAGCTGTACGCGCTGCCGTGGTGCGCACTGCCGCCGTGGCCAAGGCGCTGGCGGGCCTGATGGCCCAGAATCTGCTGGCAGCACAACTGCCCTCACCCGCGCAGTGCTGTGAGGCACTACAGTGGGTGTGTGCATTAGCGCAACACGCGCTGGCGCCGCTGCAGTGGCATGCGGCGGCCACAGCGGCAGGCAGTGCACTCACAGGAGGCGCCAGCGCAGCCAGCCTGGCCACATCCGCCACACGCAACCACTACAATATGGCGGCGGTGCCGCTGCCATCCTCAGGCGGCGGCGCGCTTACTGCGGCTGGCGCCACGGCCGCGCTGGGCACGCTGGTGCCCCCGCTGTGTGGCCTGGTGCGTGAGCTGGCGCAATCCGCCCCGCAGCACTACTGGGAGTGTGAGCCGGCAAGCACTGATGGCGATGGCCCGCTGGGACCCAGCAGCACCTCTGCCGCAGCGTCGGCGCTGGTTGAGGCCATCCTGTGCCTCACCTCCCTCACTGCACCCTTTGCCTACAGCAATGGTAGTGACCTTGCCGGTGGCTCCAGTCGCGCCAGCAGCGCCAGCGTCAGCAGGGCCGGCAGCACCAGCATCGTGCCTGTGCTGAAGCCTGTGCCTGTGCCTGGCAGTAACGGTGGTGGTGATACCGGCAGCGATGCAACCCAACAGCTCGTTGCCAGCGCCGGCACCGCCCAGGACAGCAGCGCCACCCCGGACAGCAGCAGCAGGGACGTGCCGTGCGCTGGCCTCATCGCTGTGTGGCCATATGAACTGGCTCGCCCAGTGGGTATGGGCATGGCCGCTGGCGGCAGTGGCGAGGCGGCAGCAGCAGGCGCCAGCGGGCCGCATGTGTACATCCAAGCCACCTGGGTGGGCGCAGAGGCGTGCATAGTGCAGATCCTGGCAGCGGCGCTTGCGGCACTGCGCAGGTATGTGCTGCATTCCTTGGCGGACTGCATGGGCGACATGGCACGGTGTGCAGTTGGGATGCGTCTACCAGCAACAGGGGGGGCTTTAGCATGCTCCTTGAGTGAAGACTGATGGTTGGGAGTAAAGCGTGTGTCCGCGTGTTTGTTATTGATGTGTGTGCTGTTCTGCGGCGTCTACCCAGGTTGCCGAATGCTGCGCTGGCGGCGGTTGCACCTCCACTGTTGGATCTCAACGTGCGCCTGCTGGCCACCGCTGCTGCTGCGCTGGCGGCACCCCAGTCAGCGCCCTCCGCCGCGGCGCCCGCGATGGTGGCCGCAGTGCAGCGCTACTCAGAGGGCGCGGCGGCCATCTGCGCACAGCGCCTGCTGGCGGCGGACATTGAGTGCAGGCACAGCAAGCAGCATCAGCAACAACAAGGCGCGCCCGTCGCGGCCCTAGGTGCGGCGCTAGCTGTCCGCAACGCGCTGGAGGCAGCTGCCGAGCGCGCTTACTTGTCGCTGGCGGCAGCGGCGCAGCAGCACCTAGCAGCGCTTGCTGCCGTCGGTCAGCCCGACACCCGCAGCGGCACCTCACTGCCCACAGGCGCTGGCACAGACGTCAACATGCACAGCAGTGCGGCGCTGCTGGTGGGCGCGCTGCTTGCCGCGGCGGCGCACCTGTCACAGTCGGTGCTGGGGCATGCGGCCGTGCCTGATGCTGCCCCTAGCGGTGGTGGGGCGCCAGGAGGACGTGGAGGTGCGCCCAGCAGCACGCCAGGTGGTGATGAGGGCCATGGAGGCAGTGATGGTGTCCAGAGCGCCATCACTTCCACCTCACTACACTGGAGCCAGCAAGGCTCCATTAGCAGGAACAGCACCAGCGGCGGCATGCAAGCAGTGAGCACGATCCAGGCAGCAGCAATGGCGCTTGTTGCATGGTCGCAGGCGCCGCCAGGTTGCGAGGCGGCGTGCGCAGGAGGTGGAGGGCCAGGTGGTGCCGGGTGGTCGGGCGTGCGGCTGGTGGTGCTGGAGGGCTGCAAGGCCCTGCTGCAGGTGAGGCGCCGCAGGGTGCACGGCTGGTTGGGTACTTGCGTTCTCGACCAAACTGGCTCCTGGCTGAGGGGTGTTTGTTATTTACCGGCTGGGGTGCATGGTGGTGGTGCGCAGTTGCAGCGCATCATGTGGCCGACCTTACGCCAATACTGCAACGAAGGATCTAGTGCTGCACGATGAGAAGAGCATCGAGGTGTAAGGTGCACAGCCATGCACATTCATGGAGCGTGCATACAAGCCAAACCCTGTCATACAGCTGGGCCTGCAGCTCGAGCTGGCATCGCCGATGCGTTGTTCTGATTGTGGTGGTGGTGCTTGTGGTGCTTGCAGGAGGCTGCTGGTGGCGCTGATGACCCTCACGGCCCTAAGCCCACCTGGGCCACGCTGCTGCTGTCAGTGGCGCTGCCGGGGGCGGTGGAGGCGGCACACGCCCTGCTGTTGTCAGGCGCTGATGGGGCCGCCCAGGCCGGGCTGGCACCACAGGCTCAGCAGCAGCAGCAGCAGCTGTCAGGTGATGCGGTTGCGGGCGTGGGTGAGGTGCTGAAGCTGCTCGTGCTGGGGGCAACGCTGGCCGGCCAGCAGGCCGCAGCAGCACCAGGCAGCGGTCTGCCGGCGTCCTCCTCTGCTGGTGCTGCGGCGCGCCAGGAGGCTCTGATGCGGGTGCGTACTGCTGCTAGCGTTCGTTGCGCATGCTACTGGTCGCCCCACCTGTGCTGCATTATGTGGTTCGCCACGTGATATGCTAAGAGCTGCACTCCTGGCCAGCGCTGATGATGCCAGGAGCATACTGCACGGATGTCACAACCTTTCTCGCCCTTTTGCCTGTTGCGCGTACCGTATGTACTCCGCTGCCAGGTGTTGGTTCCGCTGCTGATGGAGGCTGTGGCGCCGCCCCCGCCTGCGCCGCGCGCCGGGGTGTCGCCTGTGCTGGCTGAGTCAGCGCTGCGCCTCATCACGCAGCTGCCCGCCAGCGCAGCGCTGGGCACACCCTTCCGCACGGCGCTGGCGGCGCAGCCACAAGCTGCACGCACACGCCTGCAGGGTGCGCTGCGTGAGGCGGCAGCAGCGGCAGCTGCGACTCAGCCACAACAGCACGCTGGCGGCGCAGCTGCAGTGGCAGTGCCTGCGGGAGCCGTGGGTGGATTCAGTCTTACCGCCACCACAGCCAGTGGTGGTGGTGGTGGTGGCATGACGTCCTACTGCTCACCAGCAGCAGCAGCAGCAGGCGCTGCCTCAAGCCCACAGCAGCCTAGGAAGCCCACCATCCAGCTCCGCACGACGTTTGCACTGCCGGCCAAATAGTTTTAGTGTAGCACATCCAGACTGTCAATGACCAACGATACGGGCCAATTCAACTCGCCTCTGCTCCAGTGGGATGTTTAGGTTATGATGCATCCTGTGCGTGGTTTTGTAATGTGGCCTCAACCAACCACACGTGTTATGGTACATTCCTCATGCATGTTCATCCCGCAAACAGCAGCTGCCGGTGCAAACACGATGCTCCTGACTGCTCCCTGGCTGGTGCTCGCTCAATGCTGAAGCCCAATGACAGCGCATGCAGCAGCATCGGCGTGCAGTCATGAGCGCACTGTCCTCCAATACGGTACGCCAATCAGTGCATGCTGTGAGACTCGCACTGCCCTGGAAAGGGGCAGTTTTGTCTCGTGCATTTCCTGTCTGCATGCATGTGCGACAGCCAAGACGGGCACGTGTGTATGTGCATGCTTGTGGTGCTGACTGCTTGCCCCTGGCGCATGAACACAGCACTGTCAGTTGCTTAGGCAGGCGAGTAGGCGGTATCTTGAGGCAGCAACAGCCTTGCTGGCGGTTTCCATCAGAGCGCAGCGGCAGCACCTTCACGGCTCGGTCGTAGGTAATACCAGTAATCAACGAGCTATGGCGTGGGCGTTCGCGCAAGCAGAACTTGGGATATGGTTAACACAGCATACCCGCTAAACCGGCGTCATTCAGCTATGTAATGACAGGTAGATTTTTCGAGGGCCTCCGGCCGCGCCGCCAGCCTGCCTGGATGGGGTGAAAAGCACACATCTGAAACCTTAGCAGCATCCCTGTACACTCTACATGCAGTGGAAAACAAACTGACAGTGGTCATAATTGCAGCACTGACAGCCTCTGCAATATCCGCGGGATATTCAACCACAAATCCAACCCACGTACACACGCTCAGCAGGGGGCCCAAGGCGCGGCCTTGCGTATCAGTGCTACTGAAAACCGTGCGTGAGGCGAATGAAGACCAGCGGCACACACGGCCCCCCTTGCTGCAATTGAGGCAACCGCCCGCGCACATGCATGCATGTATCACAGTATTGTCTATTGTAGTGCCAGCAATCGCCTTGCTTGGCTGAGGGTTGATGCCAAAACTGAGGCATGCCAACCGCGTCTGCACGGATTGCTCCAGCCCCTACACGCTTAGGAGCTGAGCACGACCAAGACACGCACTTGCATGCACGCGGATGTCAGCAGGTGTTCACGCGCAGGGCGTATGTGCGAAGGTGACACAGCAACCTAGACGAAGCAAAATGATGGCGGCTGCGTGTTGGCCAAGCATGACGGTAAGTAGACATGCCAGCCAAGACCCGCCTCAGCGAGACGGCATTCGCGTGGAAATGTGGGGTTTCAGGGTGTCAGGGTGTCAGTACGAGCGCGGTTGTCGCTCCGCTCTGGGCCGCTCGCATGAGTTGTGAAGCGCTCCACCCTCAGCATCAGCAGCTCCGTGCACCAGTAGCTCTTCAGGTTGGGCGCCTTGTTCACGATTGCATAGCCCAGGTTGGAGAGGTGGGCGGCGAGGAACGACAGGTCGACCAGCGTGTCGGAATACGTTGGGCCCCGCACGTCTCTGTAGTCTGGCCCATAGTGCAGCTCGAACGCCACCTGTAGTGGTAGGCTGTCGGTCTCCTTCCACCCCATCAAGACCTCCCACTCATACGACTGCGGTTGGCGGCAACAGCAGGAGGGCAATCCACAGGTAGTAACTGGTTGTGCCGGCAGCGCCTGTACGCCTTTGCACAAGAAGCTAGCATGTACGAGCGTTGCTCGTCATATGCTGGGCATTGGGTGCACGCGGTGCAACATTTGATCATGTCGAATGTCGATCATGTCGAATATGTTGATCATGATCAGTGCATGGAAATCAGATGTCACTTCACACCATTTGCGCACAAGCAGAGGGCAGCAGCAATCAGCAGGTTTGAAGTGTAGGGCAGGGTCAGGTGCGCAGCATCCTACAGCCCCTCCCAGCCAGCAGTGCACGAAGCCTGCCTGCCGCCCAACGACACCATACCAACCTCAATGTCCATTTTCAGCAGAGTGACCTCTGTATGGCCGAGCGACTCCATCACTTGTGTTAGCGTCATAAAGTCATCTGCACCACCTTGTGTGATATCGCTGTGGGAGACAACTGCGCGCGCCGTGCCGGTAGGGGTGCCCACACATTTTTTCAAGTAACGGTGTCGCCCGCCCGGTATGACCCTTCCCGCGACTGTACAGTCCAGCGTGACAACCTCGCAGTCTGTCTCAGCTAGAATACTCTCTTCAAACGAGAACTCGTTGTTGCTGCCAAGGCTGTAAACTACGCACGGGGCTCGATGTGCACGGTGTGCAGTAAAGTCGAGGGGCGAGCACGCAAACTTCTCACCATCCCCACGCCCATACGGTGACAGAGCGTGGCCAGGTGGGCACGTGACGATTGGGTGGAACATTGTGTACCGTGAGCTGCTCCCAAAGCAAGCGACTTCAACATTGCTGGTGCCAAGCTGACGCAGCCACGCGAACGTGTCAGCCATGAGGGACGAGCGGTAGCTTGTCAGGTTGGCATAGGCCTGTGCTCCGTAGCTTCCACTGAACATTTGATGCTTGTGTGACACCTGCGCAAAGGTGCACAAGCATGCAGTTAAGCCACGACAGACTCTGACGCACATAACACGACGCAAAAGGATTGAAACCTGACAAACCACTGCGGCCTGAGAAGCTGGGATCCGACGCTCTTACCAGTTCAGCAGTACAAGTGCCTGCCAACAGCGCCATTCCAAGCCACATACTCAACAGCACGAAGGTCGACAGCGCCTTGCGCTTCGCTGCTTCAAACCAAGCCTTAGTGTGCACCATTGGGACACAAAAAATTTACTGTCAGTATCTAGGGGTGGGGTATGCTGGCGGTGTGTCTGTGTACGGTTGCTGTCACAACGATAGCTGGATACACACTACTGTAGTACTTGTCGTACACATCTTCGGTCAATTCAGTCGTGACTGCCATGCCCTTTCCGCGGGTGCAACATAGTAGTGGGCATCTGCATGGAGGAGAGGAGTCAAAGAACGGGGTTGATAGGTTGATGATGCCAAATGGTGGGCGTGTGGAGTGGGGTGTTGGATGCAGTGGCTCCACAGGATAGCAACCCCGAGGCCAAGGCGTGGCGGCGAATTGGTTAGAGCTTGGCTCAGTGAACTCCACTGAAATGGTTGGCCAACAGATGCGGCCTGACACATACAGCCGCGCAGCCCAGCTGCCTCAGGTGTGCACAATCCGCTTGCTTGTTTCGTCGCCGGCGCAATAATGCGATCAGCCTGCTGTCTGCGTGCAGCTAGCGCCAGCACCTTCATGAGCGGGAACCAAGGACTGTCGCTGCCAGCTTGCTTGGTGTGCGTGCTGATGGCAGCAAGGCTCACGACGCTGTCCCTCCCTCCCTGCACAGCCGCGCGCTGCCCACCCGTGCTGCATGCCTACGTGCTCAAGCATGCCTACGTTCCCCCCGCCCTTCCCATCACACCCTGCCACAGCCGCAACATACTGCCTACCAACCTGCCCTGCAGGCCTGCCTCCTCCCTCCACCGCTGCACCTCCGTCTGCAGCACATGCGACCAAACATATGACAGCAACAGGCAACTGCCCAGCCCAATGACGTCTGCATACAGTGTCAATCCAAACAAAGGAACAGATGTTGAAGTGTTGCAAGAAGTATGCAGTGATTCGGTGAAGCGTACTTTACGTGAGTTTACTTCTTCAGTTTGCGCACGTGCGCTAACGGGGAACGGGCAGCCGCGCTCCTCGGGGGTTTTTCAGGTGCCGACACAGCGCCAGGCCAGCCAGCAATGTAGCAGCTTTGTGGGCCTTCAGGATGTTTGGCACCGGCGGCTTTGGTCCGTGATAGCAGTGGAAATGGCGCGCTGAGCGGCGGCTGCCCTGAGCGGAGGCTTTTGGACCGCGCTCGGGTGCCAGGGCAGCACCTTACGCAGGTTTGGGCCCATAGTGGTTTGTCTTGGCTTCGCCCTGCCTTGTTTGCCCGTGCTGAGCAGCAGGGCTTTGGACTCTGGCGGGCCGCACTTGCTTTTCGTCGCTTTGGCTGCACCATTGATTGCTGGCTGTGACCGCCGCTGCCTCAGTCTGGACCTCCGCCCCACGTCCTTCTTGCCTGCAACTCTCCTGTTTGGACTTGCACCAGTTGCTTCTTGGGGAGCCGCCCAGGTCCGGCCGCCAGCCCTGCGCTCTCTGTTTGGGTGGCCGCGGTTTTCGCTTCGGTGGGCCGCGTGTGTGCTTGGCT
>BDDA01001712.1:0-13496 GCA_001662385.1 Chlamydomonas asymmetrica | reverse complement strand
GGGAGGGGAGGGGAGGGGAGGGGAGGGAGGGGAGGGGATCGTGGCACAGCTGGGCAAGGGCCGTTGTTGCTGTACCTGTCTTGCCCAGGTTAATACCCCATGCCACTACTGATGTGGCATTTTCCCATCGCCTTGCCTTCCTCCCTCATTCGCAGGCGATGGAGGTCCTTGGCGTGCTGACCGCGCTGGGCGATCTGCGTGCGCTGAGCCGGCTGACGCACCTGGACGTGCGGCTGCCGCAGGCACGTTCGGTAGCTGAAGTATCGACCCTCACATCGCTGAGAGTACTGCAGGTGTACGATTGCACCAGCCTGGTGTCCCTGCCCGCCCTGGACCGCACGCCGGCTCTGAGAACGCTGTGCGTGTGGGCTTGCTGCCTGCTCACGTCCCTGCCCGCGCTGGACCGCACGCCAGCGCTGGCGGAGCTGAACGTGTGCAACTGCCGCAGCCTTGCGTCCCTCCCCGCGTTAGACCGTGTGACAGCGCTGACGATGCTGTCGGTGTCCACCTGCCCCCTCCTCACGTCACTGCCTGCGCTAGACCGTGTGCTGGTGCTGACGGACCTCAAGGTCTATGGCTGCCCCCTCCTCACGTCACTGCCTCAGCTAGGCAGCACGCCGGCGCTGACAACGCTGCATGTGTATGACTGCCCCCTCCTCACGTCTCTGCCCGCCCTGGTCGCGCCGGCGCTAGCACAGTTGGTTGTGCAGCGGTGCCCTCTGCTCACGTGCCTTCCCAATTTGGATCGCACGCCAGTGTTGAAGGAGCTGAAGGTGTGGTCCTGCCCCCTCCTCACGTCACTGCCTCAGCTAGGCAGCACGCCGGCGCTGACAACGCTGCACGTGTATGACTGCCTCCTCCTCACGTCCCTGCCCGCCCTGGTCGCGCCAGCGCTAATGAGGTTGTATGTGGGTGCGTGCCCCCGGATCACGCACCTCGCGGCGTTGGACTGTGTGCCAGCGCTGACGGAGCTGAGCGTGTTCAAGTGCCCCCTCCTCACGTCCCTGCCCGTGCTTGATCGCACGCCGGCACTGACAAGGCTGTCTGTCAAGGCCTGCGCCTGCCTGACGTGCCTGCCATCTCTGGACAACACACCGGCGCTGAGCAAAGTGTGGGTGGCTGATTGCCTGGTGCTCACGGCCCTGCCCGCGTTGGACCGCATGCCAGCGCTAAAGGAGCTGAGAGTGTTCAGGTGCCCCCTTCTCACATCCCTGCCTACACCGATCACGCCGGCGCTAACTACACTGTCGGTGGCGTATCTGGATGGCCTGACGGCCCTGCCCACGCTGGATCGTGCTTCGGCGCTGAAGCAACTGAGGGTGGTCAGGTGCCCCCTCCTCACGTGCTTGCCTGCGCTGCCCCGTGCGCTGGCGGAATTGCGAGTGTCGGAATGCCCCCTCCTCACGCACCTGACGCCCCGGGTGCCCAGTGTGCCGGAGGTGCTGGCGGTGTCTAACTGCCCCCTCCTCTCGTCCCTGCCCCTGCTGCCCCTGAATGCTACGCTTATCGTGTCCAAGTGCCCCCTGCTCTAGTTGGGTAGCGGGCAGTGAAGGAAACGCACGCTTTCACACCCCCCGTCCTCCCCTAACTATGCCTGCATTCTTGGTTTTGCGTGCCAACAGCTTCGTGACGATGGTCCCAGCCCTTGCTGCCATGCGCAATGCCCGGTCCGGCCCTGCTGTGCCTCGCTTGCCCACTGCAAGCTCAGCTAGCGGCCTTGCTCGTTTTCGGCCCCGCCTCCCCTCCTTGGCTTTCCACTTACTTTGGTGCGGCCGGTCCCATTGTTTTGGTCCTCTCCATGTGCGTCTGCGATGCGGGACATTAGTGACAGTGGGGGCAATTGTGTGGCATCCGGTGAAGCAGAACATGTGTCTTCCATACTGATGCCAACAAGTGAGTCTCTGTTACCCTACCATGCGGGAGCACAGCTGGTGAGACACTACTGACAGATCATATAATCGGTATGTCGTGCATTTAAGTGCGCTGCGTGCTCAGATGCAAACAACGCTGCGCATCGACGAGCAACGATTTGCGCAAGGGGCACGACGTTATCAGTTGCACCATTGAAATCCACGCCCAACATGCGGGCCATGACACGCACAAAGCGGGCCGATTGCCTTCACAGCCTTAGCATTCTGCCAATGAATGTTTGCAAGTGTGCATCCATTGGGATCCATCTGCATGCGCTTTGCGTTGCATCCACCCACTCCACGGTTGCACGGCGCGGCTTGATGCAACTGGAAACAACCACCACATGTGCATTTGTTGTGCCACACTGCCACTAACCTCCGCAATACCGTGCCCTCGAGCGTTTCAGCGATGGCTTGGTGTCTTGCCAGACTACGTTGTCCATACAGGCATGCCATGCAGGGGCTGCCAGCATCGGGTTTGTTGTTTTCGTATTACCTTAGGTTTGAGGAATGGGGACTGAGCTCACGCTAGCTATTGATCGGTCTATTTGGTGTGCTTGTGTGGCATGTGGCTTCCCCGGCACCACGAGCATACAGTCATGCTGATTGACTGCTCTTTCAAGTGTGTTCCTCCTGATACGGCTGCGATGCGGCGTGTGAATAACAATAAAAGAAAAAAAAATGAGTGCGATAGGGGTTGTGCAGGGTGTGCCTGTTTTTGAGCTCCCACATGCATGCCTGTCAGCTGAACTGAAGGCTTGTCCTGGCTGTCGGCAGTGCAAATGGGTTCCCAGGCACATGCGCATGGTTAGGGTGGTATGCAGGACTGGATGCGATTACATTTATGTGCCGGTACATAACCAGGGTGTGGAACGAAAGGGATAACAGAGTCCATCAGTGCATTTACGTCGCGTGTGCACGCAGGGCAGCAAGCTTGTGGCACAGAGGAGTGCATATGCATATGTGGGCTGGAGTGCATGTGTTCAGCAGCATACGCATATGTCAGGTGAAGAGGTGTTACGCACGCGCACCCCGCGCACGCGCACACACATTGTGAGGTGCAGCTCGTGCAGCCACGCACTATCCAGGGACTCCGCACGCACACATGCACACTGCATGGCGCAACGTGACAGGAATCATATCGTTGAGCGTGCATATGCTTACATGAACGAGTCCATTGATTGCTGGCGCATCATTACCACACCCTGCAGCCTTACGCATGCATGCAGTCAGACAGATTGGCTGGCGTGTGGTTGTGCTGCACGGCACGACGCCGCCACATGTGCCAGCAGTGGTACGGAGCAGCCGGCCCGCATGCATGCGCATGTGCACCTTGCTGTACGTACTGTACTACATGTCTGTCATTACAGGTGTTGCCTGCTGCTGCCAAGTGCGTTCAGAGTTCACCGTGCCTGTGTGCAGCAGAGGCAGGAGCTAATGGTTGCTACATGGACTACGCGTATGGCCCTGAAATTGATTCGATAGAGTCAGGTCTGGAGTGTGGAAGCTTGCCTGAGAAAACATCCAGACCAAAGCAACCTGGCTTGCCCAACTCGAATAACGGCTCAAACCGCAAATTGTGTGCTAAGACGGCACCACCACTCAATTTCCACGCTTAATAGTACTCGGCCCTCAACCATAACTGACACCTTGCAAGTGATAACGCACCGCTGGCACTGTGCACTAGTTAACCTGAGTTCTTTTGTGTGCTTCAGCCAAGCTAAGAACAATCTGTGTAGTGGTGATAAGTTTGATTCAGTCAAGTCGTGCCACTGGTCGCGCCACACCCAATCGATCGTTGGCCTTTTGCACGGTGCGACCTTGGCAGTATACAGGCTGCACAGCCATGGCCGGAAAGGCCTATCCAGATCCCTTGCTGCTCGCCTTGCTGGTGGTATTCTGCCACTGCGGGTAAGCGCACCGGACACTGCGCACTGCCTGTTTTTTGTTTTTCACTCTCGTCGGGAAGTGTGAGCTTTTGCTCGACGTGCATGTGCGCGCGTTACCAGTCCTGGTCCTGAGGAGGGTGTCAGCGTCACCTAGGCTACGCTCTAAATACACGGGCAGAGCGTACTGTAAACACTTGCCGGCAGGCTTCTAGACTTCGTGCACCGCGCGCGCACGCCCACCTTCGGCGTCCTGACATCTGCTGTCGGTCACCACCTGTCAACAGGTGGCTGCTGCTGGAGGTACGTGGACAAAGTGTCACCTGCACGATCACAGTACAAGTAACACCACCGCGTTCAGGCAACTTCCTGACAAAGACTTTTACCTGCAGCGACATCCGAACAGTGATAGATCGCGATGCGGGGCCAGCTGGTGTTCAGACGAGCAACTGGAAGTGTGCAACCCTCAAACCTATTCTGGTCAAGTTTAGCCTGGTTGTTCCCTCGGCTTCTGTTGCTGCGGTGCGTTTGTGGGCATCGCCACCGAATAGCTTGCGTTGATTAGTTGCACAGCACAACCCAAGCAAACACAAGCGCGCACACAAACACAGCTATGCGCTGTATTTTGACGTTGAAACGCTGTGGTTCTTGTTGTTGCACTGCAGGCTGCTCGTTTGATTGGCAACTCTCTGGATGCCCCGGGCCGCGACTCCGCAGGCTTCAGTGCCACCATGGTCAGCCTGGTGTGGGGCGTGTTCATGCGGCGTGAGCGGCTGATATGCAATGGCGCTCGATACAACGTGACCTTCACCGGGAACTGTCCCCGCCCACAGCAAACCAGGATGGGTGTTTGTGGCGAGCCGGCAGCAGGCAGGTTTCACCGCGCTTAAGAACGCACTGCCCCTCCTCCCTCTATTATAACACATAAACATTGTCTGTATCTGTACACAAACAGGCGGAGTACGGAAATGCCCCTTGAACACGTAACGAGCGACACTGGCAGTCTTGCTGCATACTTGCCATTCAAAATGTACGACGCCAACTTGCGGGCGTTCTTCGTAGTACAACAGGTCCTGGGTGTGCATACAGCAGCGCTGCCTGCTGTCCACTCATACTCTTACCCTACGCACCGTTGCCATGACTGGTTACCCTGCCGTGCCTGCCCTCTTGCTTCTGCCTGCCTGGTCCCCCCATCTGGGGGGAGATGGCCTACACGCTGCTGATGTAACACAACAAACCCTGCCGTGCCTGCAGCGCAGTCGTTAAGTGCGGCCTCCCCCAGCCAGGCGGCAAGCTTGTGGTGCTGGGCGACAACACATCTGCCGGGGTGGCCTTCGACGATGGCGCCTTCGCTGCCAAGAACGGCCGCTTGACCGCCGTCAATGTCACCTTTGACCCCCGCCTCTACTCCCTGCAAGCGACGTACGGCTCAAAGGCAGCACCTCGCCACGGCAACGCGTCCGCGGGCAGCTTAACGGCAACCCAGTACACGGGGTCAAAGGAAGACGTTTATGCGGTGGGCGGCATCCCCACGCGGTGCTGTGATGCGCGTGGCCAGGCCTGCGGGACGTGCGTGCGCTGCGCGGTGTTGAGGTCGTACGACGGCGTAGAACAGAGGACGCTCACCCTAGGTGGGGAGCGCATCATCAACCCCCTAAGCCTTCCACTCTACTTGGATGAGTGTAACGAGGCGGACCCCGGCTTTGTGTGGGCCACTCCCTGCCCCGCTGGCGACTTCCGCCTGGTGTCGCTGAGCGGGCGCACCGACAGCCGCGGCGTACGCTCACTGGCCTTTGCATGGAAGGAGCGCATACCAGGTAAGACGCATGTGTGTGTGAGGAGCGAGGCTGCCGGAGCTAGCTAGCTATTTTTTTGTTTTCTTTTTTCCGCACTGCGAGGGGCGCGACCGCGCGACCGAGATGTGTGCTGAAGGGAGACATTCTCACTTTTCCCCACTCCCCACACTCACTCAGGGGGTATACAAGGATAGCTAGTCAGCAGCGCCCCCAGAGCCCACAGCTGCACTCTTGACAGATGTTATCGCAATGGGGACGGGTGGGGAAGGGGGGAGGGGGAGGAAAGGGGGTACGTACGTTGTCTGCCTCATGAGTCCTTGCACATCCCTGCGTGTGCTGCCCTGCCCTGCGTGTGCTGCCCTGCGTGCGTGTGTGCAGCCCAGCTGCTGCCGGCCAACACCAGCGTCATCGTGTATGCGTGGGATGAAGTGACAGGCGCCTGGGTGGTATCACCGACAGGAATCGCGTGGATCTGCCTGCCAGGTTAGGTGACGTGTACCTTGTACCACGTGCCTGGGGTGTCCGTCGGTCGAGCTCTCTTGTCAACACGCTTGGCCAACGTCTGCAGCCGGGGCGTTTTATTCAGCAGCTGGTAGCGTGTGGGGCGTGGTGGGCGTGACTGACCGTGCAGCGCGGGCCAGGCCTGACGGTGGTCGCACCAGTGACGTGCACGCAAGGTGTGGGGGCCCACCGATTAGTGATGAGCAAGTGATGGCCTTGCGGGTCGCATGAATACATGCCTGCCTGCAGACCCACATTCCGATAGATACACAGTCTGCCCCGTCAGTATGATAGATAGGGCACGAGGTGTGCATGATGTGCATGTACAGCCCAAGGGCATAGTGGCCGTGCCGCAACTGCCTCCGCTGCTTATGTACCAATCACCGTGCGTTGCCACTGCATGCCGGACATGTGGCTGCTGTGGGACTCGCAGGCGAGGAGTATTGCAACACGTTGTGTGCGGATGGGTTTGACGACGCCGATGCCAACGCCTTCTGCCTCAGCTCCGGCTATTATGGCGGTGGCGTAGCTGGTCCCCCCACCCAGGTCCTTGTCAGCGCCGTCACCTATACTCAGGTGAGACGTGTGCCGTTACACGACTGTGCAGGAGCCACTCAGCACTTGTACTGCAAGCAAGAGGCCCTCTTCTGCTGGTCCCCATCTGGGGGGAGCATGGGCCGTTTGGCCGACACGCTCCTGATGTAACATAACATAACTGTACTGCAAGCATGGGGCCCTGATACTATTCATTGCTGGGCACCCTTACCTTTTACACCGGTACTTCAGAACCCCATTGTTGCGGGCGGGATAGGTTACATAGCAAAGGCTCTGCCGCCGAAGCAGACACGAGCAGGACAGACAAGCCTGAGCCCCAGCACCCTCAGGCATGCGTTCGCTGTACACATGCAAGATGCAGATACGCGCATACACCATACATAATGTGTGACGTTCATATGGTAGTCGTTGTAGGTGCCCGGCCGATACTAACACTGCGGCCGCTCCCCATCAAGTGGGAACTGATCATGCTTGCAAATGAGAGGCAAGCCAAGCCACAGTACCGCTCGCTTACGGTACCAACGCATGTGTGCGTGCCCCTGCCTGCCTGTGTGCAGGTGAACTGCACCAAGGGCCAGCGGATTTTCCTCACTTGCCCCATGCGAAAGCTGTTCAATAAGGCGGCGTTTCGTGAAGTCGAGCGCGACGCATCCGCCTACTGCATGTCGGGGGTGGCTCAAGTGTGGTGCACGGCATAGCGAAGGGTAGGTAGGCAATCACCACTCTGTCTACCTGTATTCATGTGACACTCTCATGAATTCATGATGCGTGGTGTATTGCTTGGTGTGGGGTGTGTGCCTTTCCTTGCCGATGGCGACAAGCACTGGTGCGATGCGCAGAAACAGGATGGTGTAGGCCCAGGCCATGTTCTGTGGCAGACCAGCCCAGATCAGCCCAGACACCTCGCTCGCCAGCGTCAGGTGCAGTCTAAGTCCTTACGCATACGCGCACTGCGCGGCCCCACGGGAATCACACTGCATAGCCCCACGGGTGCCTCTCTCACACACAGGCCCTGCACTGCATCTATCGTTGTGCGTAACGTGAACTGTAAACACATGGCAGCACAGTGCGCTTTGCCACTGGAGTCACACAGCCAGCCCACTGCAACCAGCTCGCTTGCAGTAGTGCTCTGCGCAGCCCGCATGCATACATGATTAACGTGACGCAGGTTTGACGGCAAGGGTGCTGGTGCGCGAGGCACAGACCCCTGCAGCACAAGCGAAAGCTTACATGGCAGACAGGGCCAGGATAGCTGTGTTGGGGATAGGCTAGCGCCACACGTGCCGTGAGCTTCCTGCAGGCGCCTGCTAGCCTCCTGCAGGGACAAAACACGGCAGGGGGTCAGCCTCGTCCTGTCCGGTCACCGCCTGTCTTGGCAGCGGTGTCCTAGCCTGTAACCGTTCCCGTCCAAAAAAAAACGGCAGCGCACCACGATTGATAGATAGCCTCAAGCCCATCTTCCGGTGGATGGCAGCGCTGCAGTACAGTTATATCTTCCGGTACAGTGCAGTAGCAGCGCTGCAGTACAGTTACATCTTCAGGTGGATGGCAGCGCTGCAGTACAGTTATACGTAGTGGCTGCAGCTCGTCTACGATGACAGAGGGCTCTGCAGTGCACGGCGCTGCCAAGGGAACGCCTGACCGCGCATGCAGCGTGTATGTGGCAGAGGATGGCAAGCTGCATGCGCGAGCTCATTCATGCAAGCCAGACCAACATGCGCATAGGACCACCGCATTCGCATGCACAACGCCATGCGAGCAACCGGAGAAACCAAGGAACATGACATCTCGCTTCAACCCGCTTCAGTCAAGGAGTGAGGTCTGCAGCTGCAAGCACAGGGCAGTCAGCTGGCCATGCACGACACCCTAAACAGCAACGGCGCTGGCTAGCAGCGCTAGCTAGGAATCGGACCCGAATGGTTTTGATCGAAAGGGAAACAAGAGAAAAACAAATTGTGCATGACGCGTTCAGGTGTGTGCACTGGGCCTGACAAACTGCAGAGCGAAACCGCTGGTGTGAATGCATGCTGTCTACTTGGACTTCCTGCTGCCTGCTATGATAAGCACATTTCCGTAATGTCCACAAATACCGCTTGTCATCATCAGTACTCAATATCTCCAGCCCTTGTACCTAGCGCCGCTTCCTTGCACAACGCGCGGAACGCATCGGTGAAGACGGCTTCAGCGCCGCGTACACTGCGCCGACGGGAGCACACCTGACCTTGTTTGGAAGTCCAAGTGCTGAAGCATCGCAAGGCAACTCGCGTGGCCTGCAAGTTTCAGGTCAGTGAAGTATACAAGACGTTGTTGTTTGTCCATCTGTGCCAGGGAACAGCCATCCCATCGTTCGGGTTGCTGCGCTTGTTGACCCGCGTTCACATCCATGCTGAGCCTGTAATCGGGGCAAGAGGAATACAGCTAGGCATGTTTGAAGGTGTGGCTTTGGACTTGACTGGGCAGGTCGTCAACAACGAGGCAGCAGGAACTTGCCTGTGCTTGCCTGCTGCATGCGGTGCTCGCTACCACTCTGAACCAGGCAAGTGGGGTGGCAAATTGCAAGCTTTGGTGGGGCCGATTGCATTGGGATGCAACCTCTCGTTTGGGCAGGGTGCACGCTCAGCACGCGGCATGCGGCATGCAGCCCTGGATCGTGGTTTCTACCCGGTTCTTATTACACCTATACCCAAACATCAGAACCGATGTTCTTTGTGTTAGCGTTGGCAGGCAAGGCAAACGTGCCTGGAATGGCAGACTCACAGCTTTCACTCCTGCTGCCACCATCTGGCCACCTCGGGACCCCCGTGCGTGCGTGCATGTCTGGTTTGCACCTGACCCGTCGCTTGCGTGCACGGTGCCCTGCAGGAGAAGCAGCCATGCCTCCAAAAAAACGTGGACGAAGAGAAAAACATCATTCACCCCCACGGCATTCCACAGGCGGCGTCGATACGGGTTGTGGCTCGTGCGCCGAGGTGAGTTGACTCCCAAGTTTGTGGCCAGGTGTGGGCAGAAATGCCAACACACCCTAGCAGTCAGCGCCACCCGCCACTTGCGTTACTGCTCCACACTTTACCGGCAAGTTACTGCCCCCGCCCCCCCCACCCCCCCCCTTCACACACGGCATTGTGACGACCTCGTATCACTGCGCACAAAGCCCCAGCAGCCCGAAGTGGGTGGTGTCCCAAAGCGCCACTCCGCTCTGGTGCACACACCCCTGTGCAGGCGGGAGAGGTGCCTAGCTGCCAAGCGGGCAACGATGGCGCAGGCGAGCGCAGCCTCACAGAAGCTTTCACACAGGCCAGGGAGCCCCTTGCTAAACGGCTGACAAGCAGTGACTTGCGGAGCCTCTGTTCAGTGTCGAAAGCCATGCACGCATGGGGTTTGGCGCGGTGCAAAAGCGCATGCATGAAAAGGACCTTTACAAACGAACCCGCTGCGACAAGCCCGCCGCTGCGGTTCTCAGAGTACATCGCGGCGCTGCCTGTGGCCAAGATGCCATCGCTCAAGATCCTGCGTGTGAGCATGGACCACCCGGACGACGCGCATACCACCCTCACAGACCACCTGACAGCTCACCCCAACGGCTCCGAGTGGCTGACACGCCTGCTGGTGAGCGAACGTGGATGGGATGGGGTGGGGATAGGGGGGGGAGAGGGAGGGGATCGTGGCTAGTCAGGGCCGGGGCCGTTGTCATTGCACCCGTCTTGCTAAGGCCAACACCCGCTGCCCCTACTGACGTTGTGCTCCCCCCCCCTCTCTCGTGCACGCAGTTGTTGGAGGTGCACGGCGTGCTGACCGAATTGGGTGACCTGTCTCTGCTGAGCCGGCTGCCGCTTGTGGACGTACGCCTGCCGCAAGCACGTTCGCTGGCGGAATTTTCGGCCCTCACCTCGCTGAGACTACTGCAGGTGTACAACTGCACAAGCCTGGTGTCTTTGCCCGCGCTGGACCGCATGCCGGCGTTGAAGGAGTTCAACGTGTCCAACTGCCCCCTCCTCAAGACCCTGCCGGCACTTGGCCGCGTGCCGGCGCTGACCAGGCTGTCAGTGAAATTCTGCGACGACCTGACGTCCCTGCCACCTCTGGACAACACACCGGCGCTGAAGGAGCTCAGAGTGGAGGACTGCCCCTTGCTCACAGCCCTGCCCGCGCTGGACCGCATGCCGGCGCTGAAGGAGCTGAACGTGGTCAACTGCCCCCTCCTCGCGACCCTGCCTGCACTGTTTGCGCCGGCGCTGACGGAGTTGGTGGTGTGGTCCTGCCCCCTCCTCACGTCCCTGCCGGAGCTAGGCAGCAAGCCAGCGCTGACAAAGCTGCAGGTGAATGGCTGCCCCCTCCTTACGTTCTTGCCCACGCTTGACCACGTGCCAGCGCTGACGGAGCTGAAGGTGTCCACCTGCCCCCTCCTCGCGTCCCTGCCTCAGCTAGGCAGCACAACGGCGCTGACAACGCTGGACGTGTATGGCTGCCCCCGCCTCACGTCCCTTCCCGCGCTAGACCACGTGCTAGCGCTGAAGGAGCTGCGGGTGTCCAACTTCCGCCTCCTCGCGTCCCTGCCTTTGCCACGCAGCACGCCAACGCTGAAAGAGCTGCACGTGTTCGACTGCCCCCGCCTCACGTCCTTCCCTGCGCTGTTCGCGCCGGCGCTAACGAGTTTGTATGTGGGTCGGTGCTCCCAGCTCTCGTCCCTTCCCGCGTTGGACTGTGTGCCAGCGCTGAAGGAGCTGATCGTGATCGATTGCCTCCTCCTCGAGACCCTGCCCGTGCTTGATTGCACGCCGGCGTTGACAACGCTGTCTGTGAAATTCTGCGACGATCTGACGTCCCTGCCACCTCTGGACAACACACCGGCGATGAAGAAGGTGTGGGTGGCTGATTGCCCCTCGCTCACGGCCCTGCCCGCGCTGGACCGCATGCCAGCGCTGAAGGAGCTGAGAGTGTTCAGGTGCCCCCTACTCACATCCCTACCCACGCCGATCACGCCGGCGCTGATTACGCTGTCGGTGTCATATCTGGACGGCCTCACGGCCCTGCCCACGCTGGACTGTGCACCAGCACTGATGAAGCTGAGGGTGGTCAGGTGCCCCCTCCTCACGTGCTTGCCTGCGCTACCCCGTACGCTGGCGGAATTGCGGGTGTCGGAATGCCCCCTCCTCACGCACCTGGCAACCCGGCTGCCCCCCGCACTGGCAGTGCTGGAGGTGGCCGACTGTCCCCGCCTCGCATGCTTTCCCCGGCGGCTGCCCCCCGGTGTCAAGCTTACTGTGTCCAAGTGCCCCTTGCTCTACGGGGGCAGTAGCAGTTAGTGGAGGAAGTGTATGTGTTCGCACACGGTGTCCTCCCCCTAACACGCACACCCTTCCTTCTTTGCCTTGTGCGCCGACAGCTTCTTGACGGCTCCCCCTTGCCCCTCTTCAGCCTCCTCGGAACCACCACCATCAAACATCTCTCCCATGCTGAACCACTGCTCTTTGATCTGATTCCACCTAAGACGGCTGCGACGCGGCATGCTTGCGGATGGGTGCATGAGGGGGTTGTGCACTCTGCGCCTCTTTTTGAGCTGCGCTGGCTCGTAACCTCTCACCCACACCCGTCAGCAGTCCTTGCCTGCGTGAGTGGTTCACCAATCCTCACACATATGCTTGTACCCGCTCGCATGCAACGCCGCAACGTACACAGGTCAGCCGGCCGCTGAGGGGTGCTCGGCCGCTTGTTTGGCATCTATCGCAGACACTGTAGCCAATACAGACAGATAGGTCACCGCGCATACTGATATGCATGAGAGTTGGTGTTGTTGTTGATTGCAGTGCAGTGCGGACCCGCATGGGGTGATGACACGTAATCGAGCAATGAATTGTTGTCGGTTGACCTGCATGGTTATGTGTTCACGGTGGCAGGCTGCGGCACACTGGGGTGCCTGCATATGGCCGCTGTATCTGGCAGGTGACTGGGTGTTACGCACCCCGAACACGCACACACGCATCGCTAGGTGCAGCAGGTGCAGCCATCATCCATGGAATCCATGCACACACATGCACACTGCCTGGCCCCATGTGACGGGAATCATATTTGCGCGAACGCGCATGCTGCCAGGGCGTCTATGGATTGCGGGCGGATGGCTTGTTGTAAGGCCTTGTGCCAGCCCCCCGAGGGCACGCCAGCCAGCAGCAGTGGGTCGTCAAGCAAGTGCGTCAGGGTTGCCATGCTGACAGCCGGCAAAAAGCTCCACAAACCAGGGGTGGGGGAAGAGGAGGCAGCAGTGCAGCATTTAGCACCACACAGTGCATGGCAGCCTGATCAGGTGTGCATGCGATCGCACAGATTGGGTGGCATGTGGTTGTGCTGCTGCACTGCCGCATTGTGCTGCACTTAGAGTGCCGCCGCCGCATTGTGCCAGTGACATGGCGCAACCAGCCTGCATGAATGCGCGTGTGCACGCTGTACGTGCTCAAACACCTGTGCAGGCATTGTTGTACTGCAGGTGGTACACACTGTGCAGGACTACTGCAGGCTTTGTGGTACTGCAGATGGCTGCGCATGCACATGTATGCTGCCACAACATGCATGCAGCCACGCCTACGCACACCAGCTGCTAAAGCATGAATCGATTGCTGGCTGGCGGCAACCGGGTATGTAGCTTGCCAAGTGACGGTGCAGTTGATGCCGAATGCGGGGACGGTTGGCTGAACAGCTTGAGCAAGCCGCGGTCACAGCTGAGGCGGGCGGATGGGATTTGTGGCAGGGGCGGGTGGGGTGTGTGGCAGGTAGAGGCACACGCGTGCCCCAAACCCATTAGGAGTTGGTGCCAGGCCGCCCTGGGGGGGGGGGGGGGGTCACGGGGTTTTGGGGGG
>BDDA01001711.1:0-13517 GCA_001662385.1 Chlamydomonas asymmetrica | reverse complement strand
GGAGGGGGGGGGGGAGGGGCACCAAAACGGGTGGTTGGAGTTGGGTGTGTGTGGCGGCACCGACTGCTGCACCTGTGTGCTTAACTAGAACTGCTACCCTCGTGTGCTCAACTACAGCCGGCTCACCTTATCATCGTCGGTGGATGAGTCACAACTTGCACTGTTGGTGCCTGGGCGAGCGACGGCTGTCTCATCATCGTCCATGACCAGCTCTGGACCTGGTGGGTGCAACTCTGGGGTGTGTGTGCTTCCTGCAGGGCACCGTGCAAACGACCAAGGTAGGCAGGCAGGAAGCGGGCAGGGGAGACAGAGCGCGGCTGCACGAGGGTGACATACAGAGTGCCATAGGGGCTTCTTGAGCCTTTCAGTACATGGTGGCCTTGCTTGGGAGTGGGCGCCCACCGTGCTGACAGCAGTCTCACGCGTGCAAACAGCGGTCGCAAGGTCGCTAGTGGCATGCGGAAGGTGCAAAGAGCTACCGGCCCTTCATAATCCTTGTGTATCAGCACGCACGGAAGCAGCTGAGAGCTTCGTTGTCAAAGCACAGCAACGAGCCGTGTGGGTGACTCAGCACAACGTGTGCCAGCAGGACAATTTAGCAGGACCGCTCAATTTCCGCCGTAGGCCACCGGGCAGCAAGCAACACTCAACGGGCAAACATACAACAGGCAATCACACCGTGTCCTGAAAACCAATGCAACAATATTGACCTCGCGGCGAGCAAGAAATTGTTGGCAGTATTATATAAAACACCTGCCCGCCCATGTGTACGCGTGACCTGCCTGCCTGCAAAGTGTACAGTTTTCAGTTCAAGCCAATTTCAGCATAGGGCTCTTGGGAACAGCGCGGGCTGCAGCCTTCCACCCTGTATGCGCTGCCCTCCCTGCCTGCCCCGCTATCTTGCCCGACTCGGCTTTGTGTGCATCGCCCGCTTGCCTTGTTCAGGGTGACTCCCAGCAGCACCGGAAGGCAAGCAGCGCACAGGGGAAGTCCTGCTGTGTGGTTGGCAACCTGCTCGCTCAGGTCCGGGCAAAACCACCTCCACGACGCGCTTCTGGCTGGCCCAACCGCAAGCAGGTCAGTGGATGGAAACGACAGGTGGCCTTGTTGATCCCATAAAAATGGCTCAGCTTTGCTTACGGGTGGATGGGAGCGGCGAGCGTTGACAAGAGTATGCACACTGTGGGTACGAGAACCGGAGATAACAGTTGCAACACAAAGTGTAAAGTAAAGTAAAGTGGCTACACAGGGCGCACGGCGCACACTGCGTAAGGATCAAGGAAGGGGCCGCATGACATGCAGCACCCTACCATGAGACCATGAGCATGGAGGGGAAGGCCATCAAGCAACATCAGCAGCGGCAGAAGCGTGTTGGTGCTCCATGAAGCGCTTAGAAGCAAAGACAGAGGAAAGAGACCGGACAGCGTGCGAATGGATGGAAGCGCAGGTTGCAGTCGCCTGTCGGGGTGACAGGCCCAGGTGGGAGACCAGCAGTGAGAGGGTGGACGCATAGACAGTGCCCGAGACGCCAAAGAGAAGAGGGACGTGGCGCACCTGAAAGCCCTGCGCCTGTAGGAGAGCAGCCAAGGAGCAGTGAAGGAAAGTGGCTTCACAGGGCGCATGGCGCACACCGCGCAAAATTCAATATGAGGCTGCATGGATGCAGTGAATGCAGGAGATGCAACAGCCGCAATGCCTTCCAATACAAAATCTCACTTGCATGCTGCAGGACCAGCTGAGGCGTGGCAGGAGGGTATCACACTGCACTTCTCTGCCGCAGCTAAGGACCAGAAGCGATCTGATTCGTCATGACCCGCTTTGAAGCAGAGACAAAGGAGAGGCAGCGCACTGCGTCTCCATGCATGCGCATGCATCCAGATGCAAGTGAAGGCACGTGCGGTGCTTGTGAGACATACAGTGATACAGGGTCTGGGTGTAAGGTGCTTGCAGATAGGCTGGATGCATAGACAGCCCGTTACACCTCACACAACAGCGGGACGCATGTTGCACGCCACGAAGCCCCGCCCGGCGGGGCTGGGCGGCCCTTAACAGCAGGCGATGAACTAAGTTAACCCGCGGAGTTGAATGTACATATGTGTGGTTTGGCCCCGTCTGCTGCCCTGCCGGCGAGGACAGCAGCACAACCTCAGCTGCATCACCAGCACAAGCTAGGGTGAGGGCAAGGGGTGGCGGTTGATGCAAGCAACAGCGCAGATAGCACCATGTCGGGCAGGCAGGGGGCGGGCAGGGCATGCGGACTGCACGAGGCAGGCATGCAAGGCGCGGTGTGAGAGAGCGAGGGCGGGTGGAAGAACGATACAAGGCACATGGGTGGTCTGTATGGCCCCAAAAAGCCAGCAAGGAGGTGCGCCAGCACCACCGTGTGGTCGAGCTGATGATCACACAGAGGGCAGTTGCAGTGCGGGCAAAAACTTTGCTTGTGATTACGTACCGGAATGAAAATGCCCACACAGATGCCAGCATGCCGGTTTGACTGCATCAACAGCCCGACACCCTTGTCAAAACCAACAATTGCCACTGTACGAAGCACAATCTGTTGTGTTGTAGGAGGAGAAGGATGTTAGTAGGGAAGCTGCAACTCGGTAGGGAGCTTGCGTGCCCGAGTGCCATGCGGGGGGAGACCTGCAGTACAGGGGTGGGACCCGCAGTACGGGGGGGGCCGGGGGGGACAATGAGCATGACCGCAGAGCCGCCAGTGGGCAGCGGGCACAACTAACGGGGCCAGCGGCAGGCACGAGCGTATGTATGTCGGGAGGAACGCTCAGCGGGCGACACGACCCTCGCGCATATGGCGGACAAGGCCAAACACGGTAGGGTAGGCGTGTTGGGGGGGAGGGGCGTCCATGTGCTAGAGGTAGGCTTGGAGAGGGCTCTAACAAGGGAGCTGGCACGCCCGCGTCTAAAAGAAGTGGGAAAGGGGGCCCCTGACTTAGAGGGGCTGAAAGGCAAGCCAGGCAGGATGCATAGCGACAGTGGGCAGGACGGCGCAACAGGGCCGATGCGGCAGCGGGCGTCCGTGCATAGGGATGGAGCAAGAGACAGAGCGGACCTCAAAGCTCATATGTGGAGTGAGGCCACAATCCAATGGGGTGGGGTGGGAGGTTGAACAAGGGAGAGTGTTCAAGCGTGCCCTTCTCCTAGGGTGCGCTTCTCCTAGGGTGCGCTTTCCCTCATGCACGTGCGTTTTCCTATGCGGAGGCAAGCGCATGCTGTTGATTCACCCGGACAATCGCCTAGAGGCGGAATGGACCCACGAAGATAACGTGCACACTCAGTGACATTTTGCTGAGTTGTGCATGCCATTATATTCTCATAATCTAAAAATATAATACCATGCGTTAGACGCCTTCCGGCTTATGTCATACACTCATACCGCGTTCCGTGTTCGCTTGCAACGTGATTCGCACCCACGAGCGAGCGCCTGCAGTCCTAGATGGGATAGATGGGAGGCGGGCCAGATGCTCCCAAGTGTAGAACACACAAGTCTGCAATTTGATGTCCATTTGTGATTCCGCCACCGTACACAGCCCCAACAGAACAGGCAGCAGTGAGGTTCGGTCCGCGTCACAGCAGGGGGGAGTGAGACACGCTCACCCTCACACCAGGGGGCAGCGGGGGCAGGGACACGAGGAGGGGGCAGTGGGACACGTGCAGTTGTGCCAGCAAACGGGGAAACGCGGGCAGGGACGTGAGGCGGGGGCAATTGCTGACCATCAGCTGCTTCAGCGCAGGGGGCAGCGATGGCAAAGACTCGAGCAGGCGGCAGAAGGACACATCCACGTGCTTCAGTGTAGGGGGCAGCACAGGCAGGGACGCGAGGAGGGGGCAGCCAGACACCCTCAAGTTTGCAAGCAAAGGGGGAAGCGCGGGCAGGGACGTGAGGAGAGGGCAGCTAGGCAGCGTTAGCTTCGCAAGCGCAAGGGGCAGAACGGGCAAGGAGGAGAGCAGGGCGCAGGCGGACACGTCCAATTTTGTGTGTGTGTACCATCCAGCGCAGCGGCCCGACACGTACAGTACCAATGCAACACACACATACTGTCAAGTGTGAGTTGCGCCAGCGCCATGCAGTGTGATCCGGGCGACCTCAACCAAGTAAGGGTGGTTGTGGTGCGGGCAGTGCCACAACGCCATGTGCATGCGCAGTGCGATCAGTTTGAACATAATCTATTGCACCATATGTAACACGCATGCGGAAACATTCGCCGTGTGATGCGCAGTTCATTCTACCAGGGACAATTGCACACTGAAATGTTATATCCATGTACGATAAAACATTGGCCACTGTGTGCAGCCCCACCGACCAGGCGGCAGTGGGATTCGGTCAGCGTGGCAGCAGGGGGCAGTTAGTCACGCTCAGCCTCACACCAGGGGGCAGCGGGGGCAGGGACGCGAGGAGGGGGCAGCCGCGCACGGTCAGTTCCGCCAGCGCAGGGGGCAGCGCAGGCAGGGACACGAGGAGAAGGCATTTGTCCACTTTCACGTCCGTCAGCATAGGGGGAAGAGGAGGCAGGGATGCGAGGACGGGACAGTCAGACACAGTCAGCTTCACAAGCGCAACGGGCAGCGCAGGCAAGGACGTGAGGAGAGGGCATAAGGACAGATCCAGCGTCGCCAGCAAAGGGGGGAGCACGGGAAGAGCCGTGAGGAGGAGGCAGTCATTCACAGTTAGCTTCGTCAGCGTAGGGGGCAATGCGGGCAGCGACACGAGGAGGGGCAAGCCATACACGAGCAGTCCCCCCAGCGCAGGAGGAAGCGCGGGCAGAGACTCGAGGAGACGGCAACTCCACACGCCCAGATTCGCTAGCGCAAGAGGCAGGACGGGAAGGGAAGGGAGGCAGTCGCAGTCGGACACGTCCAGCTCCGCCAGCGCAGTGGGGAGCGGGGGAAGGGACGTGAGCAGGCGGCAGGAACGCACATACAGCCTTGTCAGCGCCAGCATATGGTCCAGAGCAGGCAAGGACGTCAAAAGGGGGCCGTCGCGCACCCGTAGCGTGATCAATGAGGTGACGGCCGCCACTTCCGCCAGCGAGCGCACTTGCGGCAGCCGCAGGTCCAGCCGCGTCAGCCGGCTCAGCACAGACAGGTCGCCCAGCGTGGTCAGCACGCCTGCCACATCCAATGACTGCGTGCACGACAGTGGAGGGGAGGGGTTGGGAGCAACGTCATTGATGGCACACGCATGGGGTGTGAATCCGGGCTGAAAGGGTGCAAGACACCGGTCCCGGCTCCAGCCAACCCCATCCCCTCCCACATACACTCGCCGGTGCTCGCTCACCTTGAGGCGCGCTGTCAGGGCGGAGCTGTCGGGGTGGGCGGTCAGGTGGTCCACGAGGGAGAGCTGCGCGTCGTCCGGGTGGCACAAGCTGACACGCAGGGTCTCCAACGATGGCATCATGGTCACAGGCAGTGCTGCCATATACTCTGAGAACCGCAGCCGGCTTGTTGGGGGGTAGGTCTCCCACAAAGACGCTGCTCTGCACCGCGCCAGCGCCCATGCGCGTGCGTCCCGCACCGCCGTGCAGAGTTTCCAAAACGCTCTGCGGTCCAGCGCTTTCTCAAGGGGCTCAAGGGCCTGCACCAGGACTGCCGTGACGGTGCGAGGCGCGTCAGCGCCATCATCGCCCGCTTGGCAGCCGAGCGGCATCTCGGGCACCTGCAGGATGCATAAGTGCGTGCACCAGAGCGGCACGGACGCATGCATGGTGCGAATCGTAAGGAGTCACGTCTTGGAAGGGCAGGGGTGACGACACAGGTGTACTTATTGCAGGCATGCGACAAGGCCTGGGGGAGTGTGTGTGCGCGCGTATTCGTGCGTGTGTGCGCATGTGTGTGTGAATCCTTGAGGGGGGAACAAAACGGGCGTCGGCAGGATTTGGGTGTATGTGGCGGCGCGGACTGCTGCTGCTTGTGTGTGTGTGTGGGCAGTGGGCACACCAGGCAGGCACACCAGGCACACCTGTCCAGGCATGGCTACAGCCGTCGTCTCACACTGCCAGTGTCGGTGCGTGAGTCACAACCCGCACTGTCATTGGTGCCTGAGTGAGACTCTACAGTCCTCCAGTCGTCCATGACCAGCTGTATGTGGACGTGGTGGGTGCCACTCTGGGTATGTGCTTCCTGCAGCAGGGCACCATGCAGGTGAGGGAGGTACAATTGCCGTCAGTTGAAACGGAGTGTAGCTGGCACGAGGGCACTTCTATATGCTTGCCTCAGTGGGGCCGCTCCACAACGGTGGGCGGTGCACGCACGTGTCAGCCTGTGACACTAACAGCGTCACACGCGCAAGCAACAAGCTACAGGTCATTCACGATGCTACCGGTTGGGAACGCTGGGCATTAGGCCGACGTTTTGTTAAGCACAGCACGAGCCGTGCGTGAGTCAGCGCAACGTGTGCAAACAGGACCGCTCAACTTCCGCGGGGCCTGTAGGCCGCAGAGCAGAGCAGACCACTCAATTATCAAACACACAGCAAGCAAGTATGCCAGGTCCTGGAACGTGTTGACCTGTTGTTGGTATGTCTGCGCCCTGCCCGCCCTGTGTTTTACCTGCCTGCCTAGAAAATGGAACTGTCCAAGCTTTTTATTCCAAGTCATTCTGGGCCTGGGGCTCTTGTGAACCGCACACGATACAGCCTTTCACCCTGCGCGCGCCGCCCTGCGTGTCCAATCGGGCTTTAATTGGATGCTTGCAAGTTGCAACCTAGCAACCTAGCAGCGCGCATCCCTGCTTGCCTTTATTGGAGTGACATCCAGCAGCACCGGAAGGCAATCAACGCACAGGCAAGGTCCGTCGTTGACAGCTAGCCCGCTCGCCCTCCACGTGCTACGCGCCTCGACGTTTCTGGCCCAACCACAAGCACGTCAGTGGATAAAGCGGCACGTGATCTTGCTGTTCCTGTCAATGGCTGAGATTCTGCGTACTTTTGTTGAATTTCATTAGGACTGTTGGTCTTGTTAGCGAGCGTTGATGAAAGTATGCAGGAGATGCACGACATGCACCTGCAGCATCTTCCGATGCAAGCTCACCCTTGCATGCTGCGCGACCAGCAGAGGCAAGGCCTGACTCGCTCGGGCAACACCCCACATCAGGTGCGGTGGAAACACGCGGATGCGCCATGACCCGCTTTAACGCAGGCACGCCGTGCCGTAGTCGCCTATCATAAACACTGAATCCTCAACCACGATCCTAAACCCTAAACCGCGGCGGAAGTACCAGAAGCACGCTGATGCGGCATGACCCGCTTATAACCAGACTCAGGGACAAAGGAGAGGCAGCGTACTACGGCGTGGGAACGCATGGGGAATGGTTGGCCGGCACGTGTGGTAGTCGCCTGGCTGTATAGCATACATACAGGCCTGGGTGGGCAGATCAGCGCACATAGGGGGGAGGCACAGGCAGCCCGTCACACCCCGAACAACACAACAAGGCATCCGCCGGCCACCATGCCCGTGAACACCAGTACACCACTAAGGATTCCGCCTACGGTTGCGACTCACTGCCGCAGCAACCTATCGTGGGGACGCTGCGCACCACGAAGTTGCTGCGGCCTTTTAGAGCCGGAGAGCAGTAGGAGCAGCCAATGAAACCAACTGAACCCTAGGAGTGTACTATGCGTACATGTCAATATGTGCGTGGGCCCCGTCTGCTGCCCTGCCGGCGAGAAGTCGCAGCGAGATGCTAGCACAAACTCACTCAGCTCCGCCGCTACCAGCACAAGCTAGCGGGGGGGGGGGGCAAGGGACAGTGGTTGATGCGGGCAGCGCACGCTGACACGTTGACATGTTGGGCAGGGAGGGGGCCGGGCACGCGGACTGCACGAGGCCCATGCTGGCAAGGCGCATGTGGGCATGCAAGGCGCATGCAGTGTGAGATAGAGAATGCGGACGGGTGGAGTCTGAATGATATGAGGCGTGTGGGCGCGTGCAGCGCACCCACGCACATCATGGCCATAATCAGCAGCAACGAGGTGCGCCAGAAGCACACAGTGTTAGCAGTGTGGACCAACAGCTGGGCCCTGAGGGCAGTTGCGGCACGGGCACTGCCTTTGCATGCTGTTGCATGTGCAGAACGGCCACACCATTGCCAGAATGCATGTTTGACAGCATCAATTCACAGCTTAAGACCACGGCAAGTACTATGCACACTTGGTGTGTTGTAGGAGGTGAGGGATTTGGGACGGGAGGGCTGCAACACAGTAGAAAGCTTGCGTGCCCGAGTGCGCAAGCGGGGCGAATCCACGCAGTACGACAGAGAGCACAGCAGCACACAGAGCTGCCAGCGGGCAGCAGGCACAACTAACGGAGCCAGCGGCAGGTGCAAGCATAGGTAGGGGGGTGGGATGGGGACACGACCCTCATCGCAAACAAGGACGCGCACGATAGAGGTTTGGCAAGCAGGAGGGGCGGGGCGAGGGAAACGCTTTCTCAAGGGCGCTCTTCCCGCCTCCCCTAACGTATGCGTCCTGCGCTGCACGCTCCTCCGTAGAGCACTCGGCATCTGGACAAGCAAGGTCAGCGCCCCAGACGGCCGCAAGCCCACACGTTGAGTCTCACACCAGGGGGCAGCGCGGGCAGGGACGCCAGCTCGTGGCAATCCCGCACGTCCAGTTCCGCCAGCGCAGCAGGAAGCACGGGCAGGGACACGAGGCGGGGGCAGTCATACAGGTGCAGTTGTGCCAGCACACTGGGCAGCGTGGGCAAGGACGCGAGAAGGCGGCAGGCCGACACGACCAGCTTCACCAGCGCACTGGGCAGCGTGGGCAAGGACGCGAGAAAGCGGCAGTTCGACACGACCAGCTTCACCAGCGCACTGGGCAGCGTGGGCAAGGACGCGAGACGGTAGCAGTCCCAAATCTCCAGTTCCGCCAGCAAAGGAGGCAGCACAGGAAGGGACGCGACGATGTGGCAGTCAGACACTCTTAGCGTTGCGAGCGCAGGGGGCAGCATCGGCAGGGATGCGAGGCGGGGGCAACCATGCACCCCCAGTTCCACAAGCGCAAAGGGCAGCATGGGCAGGAACACGAGGGGGCAGTCGATCACCCTCAGCTTCTTCAGTGTAGGGGGCAGCATGGGCAATGACTTGAGGAGGGGGCAGGAAGACACATTCAGCGTTGTCAGCGCCGATATGGCGCCGACAACGCTGTCCAGTGCGGGAAGGGCTGCGAGATGGTGCCAGCCCTCCAGGCTTAGCTTGATTAATGAAGTGACTGCCGTTACGCCCGCCAGCGAGCTTGCTAGCGGCAGCTGCAGGTCCAGCCGCGTCAGCTGGCTCAGGCCAGACAGGTCGCCCAGCGCGGTCAGCACGCCTTGGACTTTCAGATACTTTGTGCACGGGAGCAGGGAGAGGGGGGGGAGCAATGTCAGTGGCGTCGGGTGTACGCTTTGCTTGTTAAGACGGGTGCAAGAGCAACAGCCCTGGCAGCCCACCCCCCTCCCCCCCCTCCTATTCTACTCCTCTAAGCGTCGAAGTGTTGACATCTTGAAATATGCCGCGTTGTTTCCGGATGATGACCGCACACAACATCGCATAGCGAGGCGCGCAAGTTGAGGCCCGGGGGGGGGGGGTGATGCGTGCTGGCGGCAAGCTCGAGGGTCATGTACTGTCACTGCAGTGCCACAGAGCCTGGCGGCGGCGGTGAGCAGCGTGAAGCGAGCAAGGCAGTACTGTGCATGACAGCAGCTGAGTAATCAGAGAGGGGCAAGCGGTCGGGGAGGTCGAGCTGCCAGTGGGGGGTAGTGGGAGGCACCAGCAGGGGCGTGACGTATGCCACGCATGAAGGAATGCATGCAAATTGAATGCAAGGACATGGCAGCAGGTCGCCTGAAGGCCAGAGCATGCTGCCAGCTGTGGCGGCAGCCGCAGCCAGCATGCACCGGCCAATACACGCAAGGGAGCCGGCAGCAGCAGGCATGGACACTTGGGGGCAGGGGGAGGGGAGAGGGGCCGGTAGGGGCATGTTTTATGTGTCCTGCATGCAACATCGCTTTGCAGTGCCAGCAGCTCAACCCATCCCTAATGCGGTAATAGCTGGGAGGTCGCTAGTGTGGAGGCGATCAACCAGTTCTGTCTGCATGCATGCCGCCCCCCCCCACACACACAACCAACCTGGCTGCTGCATGCCTCAGTGCCTCGGTGCCGGTGTATGTGAGGAGTTGTCTGCGAGTATGCACGTGGTTTGGCCCCGCCTGCTGACCTGCCTGCAAGGAGTCTCAGATCAAGGCGTGAGCTCCACCATCACAATCTAGGGTGGCGGAAGAGGAGGTGGCTGAATGCGGGCAGCAGTGCACATAGCACCACGTCATGCACGGAGGCGGGGAGGGGGCCGAGCATGGGGACTGCATGAGGTGGTAGCAGCGGTCGGGGCGGTCGGGGCGCATGCGGGCTAAGCAAGACGCGGTGTGAGCGAGTGAGCGTGCGTGCAGGCAGGTGGAGGAGTAACAAGGAGGCAGCCTGCGTGGACCTCTGGCACACCTTGTGCATAGGTTGAAGAACCTCTCCTGCTCGCCCGATCCCTATCTGGGGTGAGCGTGGGCCGGCTGGCAGACATGCTCCTGACGTAATAACATGACATGACGGGAGGCGCATGGGTGCGTTGCATGGCCCTAATAAGCATCAGTAACCAGGTGCACCAGCGCCACAGAGCAGCCCAAAAGCTGAACGTTGATGCACCGCACCGGGCAATTGCGGGGTGAACAATGCCTTTGCATGTTGTTGTATGTTCAAAATGCCCTCGCAAATGCCAGAGTGCCTGTTTGAATGCATCAAGCCACAGCTTGACAGCACAACAACTAGCATTGCATGATGCTCACTTGCTCAGCTTGTTGTGTTGTAGGATGAGAGGGATCTCAGGAGGGTCGCAATGTGACACGCTAGGGAACGTGCGTACCCCAGCAAGCTTGGAGAGACCCGCAGTACAGGGCCGTAGTACAGGGCCGCAGTACAGGGCCGCAGTACTGGGCCGCAGTACACAGCTGCGGGCACGGCCGCACATGCAACCGACAGCGGGCACAGCCGCACGCAAAGCTGCCACTGGGCAGCAGGCACAATCAACCGAGCACGCGCGTGCGTAGGGTGGAGACATGACCCTCATGGCGAACAAAGCCACGCACGGTAGGTGTGGGGGGCCCAGGAGTGGGTGTGGGGTACGCTTTCCCCAGTGTGCGTTGAGTGCAGTGTGGTTCGGCGTTTGGGGCGACCATAGCCAAATTGCATGAAAGCAGCCCCTACAAAATGTTGGTCATGTTGTTCCGTACATTGTTCAGCCCATAATTGATAAACCCTCGCTTCCATGCATGCATTTCAATGCAGCAAATCACGAGTGTACGCTTCTGGCTTGCGCAAATGCATGTCTGCTGCACTGTACGCTCTCCACCAGCGCTGGCAGCATTCGGACATGCAAGGTCAGATCTGCAGTAGGGGGCAACCAAATGTACGGACTGTCACACCAGGGGGCAGTGCGGGCAGGGACGCCAGCTCGGGGCAATACCACACGTTCAGTTCCGCCAGCGAGGCAGGAAGCGCGGGCACGGACGCGAGGAGGGTGCAGTTCTGCATTTCCAGTTTCGTCAGCGCAGCAGGAAGCGTAGGCAGGGACGTGAGCAGGGGGCAAGCAGACACTTCCAGTTTTGCCAGGGCAGGGGGCAACGCGGGCAGCGACGTGAGGGCGAAGCAGGACGACACAACCAGTATCACCAGCGCAACGGGCAGCGGGGGCAAGGATGTGAGGCGGCAGTACGACACGATGAGTGAAACCAGCGCGATAGGCAGTGTGGGCTGGGACGTGAGGAGGTCGCAGTCCCAAATCTCCAGTTCCGCCAGCGAAGGGGGCAACGCAGGAGGGGAGGCAAGGCGGCAGTTGGACACTCTTAGCTTTTCTAGCGCAGGGGGCAGCGTGGGCAGGGACGTGAGGAGGGGGCACCTAACCACGCCCATTTTCACAAGCGCAGAGGGAAGCACGGGCAGGGCCGTGAGGCGGTCGCAGTGGGCCACGGCCAATTCCTTCAGTGTAGGGGGCAGCACGGGCAACGACTTGAGGAGGGGGCAGTAAGCCACATCCAGCGCTGTCAGTGCTGACATGGCATCCAGAGCGGGAAGGGCCGTGAGTTGGTTGCAGCCCTGCAGGCGTAGCGCGTTCAGCGAGGAGAGGGCCGCACCTTCCGCCAGCGAGCTTATTTGCGGCAGATGCATATGCAGGTGAGTCAGCTGGCTCAGCACAGACAGGTCTCCCAGCGCGATTAAGACGCCTTGGATGTTCAGCGACTGCGTGCACGGGAGCAGGTGGGAGGGGGAGGGGAGTAATGTAAGTGACGTCGGGTGTTGAGTTTGCTTGGCAAGACGGGTGCGAGAGCAACGGCCCTGGCAGCCCACCCCACCCCCACCCCTCCTATTCCCGTCCTCTGCGCTGCCCCCCCCCCCTCCCCCGCCCCTGCCCCGCCCCTACCCCTTTCGGTCCCCATTCCCCTGTCCCTCCTCCCATGCTTGCCGCCCGTGCTCGCTCACCTTGAGGCGTGCCATCAAGGCAGGGCTGTCAGGATGGGCGGTGAGGTGGTCGGCGAGGGAGAGCTGTGCGTCGTCCGGGTGGTGCATTTCAAGACGCAAAGCCTCAAGCAACGGCATCTTGGCCACAGGCAGCGCTGCCATGTACTCCGAGAACCGCAGCGGCAAGTAGACCCGCGGAAGAGACGCTGCCTTGCACCACGCCAGCGCCAATGCGCGTGTGTCCCGCATCGTTGCGCAGAGGTTCCAATAGGCCCTGCGGTCCCTCAGGTTTTTCTCAAGGGGCTCTAGGGCCGCCAGCAGGCGTGCCGCGGTGGTGTAAGGCACGTCTGCGTCTACGCCATCGGCCGCTGTCCGGTTTGGCAGCAGTTCGGTCGCCTGCAGTGAGAGTGTGTGTCGGTGAGTGTGTGAGAGTGGCATGTATGGTGTTGCCCAGGTGCCATGGTGTTGCAGGTGCATGCGGGTGCACGTGTTGACAGTGCATCACTTCACGTTACAGCTATGCAGTTTGTGTGTGGGGTATGGGGGGGACCCTGCGCAGCAGATAAAAAGGCTGGGGAATGGGGCAGTAGGTTGCAAGCAGTGCAACTAGTGCAAGTGGGGCGCACCCTGGCAATGTGGTGTAATTTGTGGTGTGCTGTGCAAGCGCAAGTGGGTGACACTGACTGTGGAGGGGAGGGACAGACGCGTGGCCTACACGTCTCACCTTGTCATTTGTGATGGACGAGTCGCTAACAGTGTTGGCGCCTGGGTGGGCCATGCTTACCTCGTTGTCCATGTCCAGAGACCTGGCCTGCGCGGCGCTGCACAAGTGAAGCAGCAAATGAAGCGCAGCAGGGAGAGCTAAGCAAGGCCACGAGGCCATGGAAGGTGATGCCCAGGCCTTTGAAGTGTTTCCGTATTTTTTTTTTTTTTTTCGGACGGGAAAGGTTACATAGCGATGGCTCCGCTGCCGAAGCAGGCAAGAGCAGGACAGGCAAGGCCGACCCCCAGCACCCTCA
>BDDA01001710.1:0-10075 GCA_001662385.1 Chlamydomonas asymmetrica | reverse complement strand
CGCCCCCCCCCCCCCCCCCCCCCCCCCCCCCCCCCCCCACACACACACGCGCACACACTAACCGTTCCACCTTACTCCCTGTCCTGGCTGCTTTCCCTTGACCTCTCCTGGCTGTTCATCGGCGTTGCATTCGTGGTCGTCGCTGCCGCCGGCCAACGCGTGCGCAGACGCGTCAGAGTGAGTCGCTCCCCTCACATGCCCTGATCGCAAATCGCAAATTGAGCTGGCTTGCATGCATGTGCTGCTGTCTGTGCTTCCAGCCCCAACATTGTATGCTCCTCATCCCCTGCCTGACAAGCGCTTGCTGGCTGCGTTGTGCGTCTGCGTCTCATGTCAGAGTGCTCGCCACAGGCATCACCCTTGTGCTTACCTCTGAGCGTTACGGCTGTGTGTCCCTGCATGCATGCAGCATGTATTCGTACGGCGTTCTGCTTTGGGAGCTCATCACGCGCACGCGACCGTGGGAGGTGAGGCGACATCTGCTTGCAATGTATAAAGTTGAAGTGCGTCAATGACAATGCGTTCATGCAGCTGCAAGCGTGTGATTGATGTCAGCACTGATCCCTGGAGCCTGGTACTTGCACAGTCCCAGTGCAGCAGCATCCGCGTGTATGTATGGTTGCATGGCAGAACACACCGTTGTAGCTGGCCACCAGTGTCAAGAGCACGCTGCTGACAGCGCACGGTCGTCCAGCCTGCGCCATCCCCAGCATAGCGTGTCGTGCGCCATGCGACGCTTTCGTACTGCGCTGCGGGGTCTGATCTGCAGGACACAACGATCTAGACCTGTTGTTCCAGATCTGTTGTGTGTTGCAGTGTGATGAGTTCTGAAAACCGGCCTTTGCAATGCACACATACAGGGCCTGTCCCCGCTGCAAATCGCCGTGGCAGTTGCGTTGGAGGGAAAGCGCCCGCCCCTAGCGCACCTGATGGACACGCCTGACACAAGCAGTGCCAGCCCGGCCCCGCTGTCCTCCGCCCCCAGCCACCCAAACACAAACGTCTGCAGCAAAAGCTGGTGCAGCAGCAGCTGCCAGAACGATGGCAACAACCATGACGGCGGCGCCGGCAGCAGCAGCCAAGGCCCTCCGCAAACGGGCAATGACAACGAAGGCGCCAGGGCGGGAACTACGCCTGATCAGGTGGCGCCTCTGCCTGCCTCCGTTGCTTCATCCTCCTACTGTACTTCTGCTTCCGCTTCCGCCTGTTCCTCGCGTCGCACGTGGCCGCCGCGCCTGATCAAGCTCATCGCGCAGTGCTGGGCAGCGGACCCGCGCGCCCGGCCCTCCGCTGCAGAGGCCGCCAAGCTGCTCTCCATGCTCATCAAGGAGCACCGCGCAGCGTTCTTCGCTGCCCGCGCGGCCGCGCGGGCAACGACGCAGCAGCAGGCGCGTGCACCGCCAGATCGCCAGAATGCAGCAGGCGCGGTCCACTCCATGCGGCAGCCGGCGGAGCCTAAACAGGCAGCCAGCAGCCCTCAGGTGGCCACGCACATGCAGCAAGGCAGCGTGGGTGAGCTTGCCCCCCCCGCGTCATCTTAGGCGACGCCCTTTGACTGTGAATGCATACGCAACGGACAGCAGGCGTACCCGGTCTGCCTAGGCTGCGAAGACGACCGATCGAATATAACTACAGGACTGGGGGTGAAGCACTACCGTGAGCAATGAATGCGCCTATCAGCGATTGGGCCACATGTCCGTTTGTCCGCCTAGCGGTACGGCTGGCGTAATTTTTGCCGACGCCGATGCGGGGGAGCTGCACCCTTGGCTTCGGTGGCGGTGGAACTGTTTTGCATGTGCACCAGTGTGTCCCGGC
Organism: Chlamydomonas asymmetrica; assembly: GCA_001662385.1. Lineage (NCBI taxonomy): Eukaryota > Viridiplantae > Chlorophyta > Chlorophyceae > Chlamydomonadales > Chlamydomonadaceae > Chlamydomonas > Chlamydomonas asymmetrica. Next base: position 8,260 of record BDDA01001710.1, on the reverse strand, counting down.
ACTGCGAGTGTACTGAATTCAAGTTGTTCGTTTGTGAACTAAGCCCAATATCCATGATTGATGGTACACCAAACATATTGGTACCCGACGCACGTCCGGTGCTCACCGCAAATTGCAACATGTCTGTGTGGGTAGTCGGATTGTTGCAGTGTGCAGGCGCGCATGTCCCTACCAAGTCCCATCCCGGAACTGTTAGCAACGCGTGCTAGAAGCAGGCAGGCCGCACTGCTGCAGGCAGTGTGCCCGAGCACTACTGGTATGGAACAGGGGCCACGATTATTCTCATGCCATAACGCACCTTTTACCTTGGCTTTTACCTGGTCCGCTGCTGGGGAAAGGCACGAGCCACTGTCATTGTTCAAACCCGAATGCATACCTCGTTCCCAGCCCACGACTGCCACCCATGCATGCAAGCATGTTTGCTGCACAGGCAAGGTTGTGCCTGCCTGCCTGGCATGGTATTATGGTAAACAACGTCTCGTTGTACAGATGAATGGTAGGTTTTGGTGACTAATCACTCCAGTCTTTGAATGCCGTTGCGTTTGTGCGCTTTGCATTGGACTCTTTCCCGAACGCGCGCGGCAATCGTATGAAGACGATGAACGCAATTGTGCAATCCGATCCACTCCTTCGATTGCAGCAATCGTGCCGTAGAAGGGCTGGCTTGTTGCACGTGCCTCTCCCACGCGCCTTTCTGACACACTTGTTGTCCTGCATCCGTGTATTTGGTGCGCTGAACTGGGGGGAGGGGGGGGGGGCTGATGAGGGTTGAAAGCGCGCATGAATGCGTGCACAAAAACACCATGCTGCTTGTGTGGCTTGGTGCAAACCAACAACTAGCTTTGCGTGTTGTGTTTACCTCAATTGTTGGTTGCCTGCGATAGGAGGTGTCCCATACTCCACATAGTAGATGGCTCATCTGTGCGCAGCTGAGCATCAGCATAAACCTGAGTTACTGATGAGTGATGGATGCGCAGCTGCGGACAGCCGGTGTATAGGCGCTTTGCGGTTGCGGGGTGCTTGCAGGGTGCTTGCGTGCAATTGTGCACGCACGAATGTGGGTGTATGTGGAGACACGCTTCACCACAACACGCTTCCAGTCTGGCGCATCTGCGCATGGCCGTGTGGGTGAAGCGCGTGCGGGTTACAGCAGCGCTGCTGTGGTGGATCTGGGGAACCCAACCTGTTGTGTAATATCGTTCTGGCTGCGTGTACTGCCGTTGTGTGTGTGCTGCGTCCACTTGCACACGGCACTGAACTGCACTCTTCGTAAGCTACGTAAGCGCAGCCCGTGCAGTGGCGACAGGCGAGGCGTCATTAGTGCCGTAGAGGAGCCCGTGCCGGGTACCGCGTGGCACCAGAGTGAGGCGGTGCGGTGGGTGCTCCTACCAGCTAGCTCTTGCAGCACAGCTTAAGGCGCCAAGGCGGCGCACACACTGCCAAGCTCAGCATGCTTGCATGCGCACTGCACGCAGGTGGGCTGTTCCAATGTGTTGACGCAGGCAAGACAGCAGGCGCAATTGTCGAGGCAGCATGGATACTGGTACGCTCACGCAAAAGCGCATGAGGGCTGACGGCGGCATGAACTAGCGGAGGCTTCCACTTGGCGCAGTGCGGTAAGACTTGCGACATTCACGCGGGTGTGCAGGTTTACGAGCTGCACGGGGGAGTAGGCAGGCGTCGTGGCGCTGGCTGCATACCCACCTACCTATTGGCTTGCCGCCCTGTTGCGGGGAGCACGCTAATACCTGCACACGGGGCAGGTGGCCAAGTCAGTGGCGTACCCTGTGATAATTTGCATATCAGCATATGGGGCGGCAAAGCGCATGCCCAGCCAGGGGGCCTAGCATGGGGTGCGAATGTGCGATGCAACACAGGTTTGCGTTGCTGTGAGCCTAGCTGGAGCAGCTCACTTAATTGTGCCTGGCCTGCTTGCCTGCTGGGTCAACGACCGACGTGGCAAGGCGAATTGCAGTTCAGCACGGGCCTTGACGTGCATGTCACAGGTCCAGCCTCTATCCACTCTGCTAAGCACTCGTGCGCGAAAGTCCCTGCTGTGCTTGCATGCCCGCCTGCTTCTTCTGCATGGAGGCATTGGCGGTGTTGCCCGAAATCCCCAGGGCAATCGTCCGGTCAACTGCTCTTGACCATGGGGTCTGACCGATGTGAGTGGCAGTGCGGCGATGGAGGCTTAATCACTTTACACAACTCAGACGTTACCATGATCTCTCGCACGTCGCAAAGCAGGTATCTTTTGACCGAGCAAGTATCGCCATACGACGACAACCACCCTTAACCCGGGCAACGCAGCTGGCAAATTGCGACACGTAAACGCTGATGCATCCAACGGTGGTGCCCTCGAACTATTTTGTCTGAAGCACGCTGGACTTGTGGTGGTAGCATGGCAGAAGCAGGCAGCAGCGCTGTGCCAGAAGCGCGGCTGGACTTCGTGCGAGTAAAGCGTCGACGCACAGAGCTGCCTTCGGACGCTCTGAGTAGGTGAACCCTCCTCATGCACTGTTGGTGTCATGCGGTTTCTGTGTATAGTCATCGTATTGTGGTCCAGTGGTTAACATGCACGGTGCTGCGCTGCCCGCTCACAGTTCTGGAGGCTTCCAGCAACGTCGCCGCCGCCAACCTGCGACAGCAGGCAAAGCGCACTCGCATCGACGAGATGCTCCTGCAAATGTGCATCAGCACGGAAGGAGCTCCCGCTGAAGAAGAGCAGCAGCAGGAGCCACAGCAGGCTGCTCAGCGGCGGCGATTTGTGCGCGTGCAGACAGTCACTGTGGCCGAGCTGCAGGTACGTCCTGTTTGAAACAGCAGCAGGGTTCCAGGACTTACGTACGGCCCCATTGGCACACATATGAGCAGTTGATGTTGAAGCCTTTGTCGGGTTTACCTTCTGTGGTGCAGGGCAAGTCCAACGAGGAAGTGGTGACATTTTTCCGGGGCCTGCACACGCGCTATGCGGCGTCGAACGCAACGAGCGAAGTAACAAGAGGCTCCTCCTCAATGCTTGGAGCCTCACGAACCTCAGCTGCGTCTGCAGCAGCAGGAGGGAGGGAGACGCTCCTGCACAGGGCACATCCCAAGACGGCAGGGCACCTGACGCCCAGCCACCAGCTCGAGTCGCTGAGGCAGGCACACCGTGCTGCCGCGTCTTATGCTCGCTACAAGCAGGTATGTGGAGGCCTTACACCGGGACAACACAACATGCACCGCTGTGCCTTGTAGAGCGCAGTAAGCGCTATGCAGTATCACCAACGCTCGTGAGCTTGGTGGAGAAAGTGGCACAACACACAGAGCAGGAACAAACAACCTCGGCCTGCAGGAACAACACATGCATATGCTGCTCCTAATTTCGTTCGCATGCATGCACACAAACAGTTTGACGCCACTGCAGCAGTGGAGGACCATGCATCGACATGTGTGAGCGTCCATGCACACCCTCCACATGCTCAGTACACGTATCGGCGTATCACACATGTAATCTGCGAAGCATGAGCAGGACGTGTTCGCCGTGTTCACCAAGCGTGTTCAGGCCTGCTCAGTATGCCGTGCTCCGGCACAACCCACGCTCTTGCGGCGCTTGCGTCATGCGTTCCTGCTCTTTCTCCCTGCCTTGAAGAGGAGAGCATGCCGACGTCAATGCAAGGGGCATGCACCAGACACACACTTGTCTGTGACATGTGTCATATTTGTGCATTGCGGCACGGCTAATCATGGGGTAGGTGCGCTCAACCCCAATGATCGGATGTGTTGCGCTGTTACGCCCGTACATTGATTTCAGATCCGCCAGCGGCGTGCGGAGCGCAGCGCCGCGCTGGATGCCGGCCTCAACATTTACGACTTGGAGCTCCAGGGCGGCCCTGCGCTTGCACCAGCGGCAGGCGCAGCGCCTGCAGCCGGCGGTCGATCTGGGTCACGCAGGCTGCACGGGGGCGAGCGTGGTAGTAGCGCCGCTGCCGCCACAGCCGCCGCCACCAGGCAGCCCGCAGCGCGCGAAGCTGCGCAGGCGCACCATGACGATGAGGCGCTCGTTCGCGGGATCTTCATGCCCATGGTGAGAGTGCCAACATTGAACAGGTGGCCGCCGTCGCTGCCAGCCGAGGAATGCGTATTGAAACCGGTAGCAAGGTGCATGGCAGTTGGCAAAGGTTGAGCAGGAACGGCCAACAGCCCAAACCAGTTGTTGGGGTGGCAAACATGAGCAGGTTGCTGGTCGATACCATAATCATTTTGCATGATGATTTGGATCTGAGCGACATCTCATGTGCCTCCATGCTGGGCGCAGGTGGAGGACTACCTCAAATCCGTTGGCGGCGGCTCGGCCACCCAGCCGTCCAGCGCTCGTGCTGGCAGCGGCAGCGGCAGCGGCGCCGCCGCCGGCCAGTCAGCCGGGCCAGCCGGGACAGGCGGAAGCGAGCGCGTGACCTCCCAGCAGGCACCACGCAGGCCGCGCTTCCGGCCCAACACCTCCGCGGCCCGCACCGCCCCGGCCGTTCAGGAAACGCAACTTCAGCCGCAACCGCTGCAGCCGCAGCCACTGTCATCGTCGCCGCCATTAGCTCCTCCTGTAACGGCCCCATCAGACGCTGCTGATCATGACCAGCAGCACCAGCAGCACCCTGCTCCTGGACCAGGACAACATGCCACTGCAGCAGCGACAACAGTAGAGCCACAGGCGCACACAGCAGCTGTGCAAAGGCCACAAGGGGGGCCGCAGGCAGGGTGCAGTGATGGGCAAGGTGGCCTTGTTGGCCACCATCCCGATGCAGCGGATGCCAGCAGCAGAATCGACACGCCGGCTGACGGCAGCGATCCAGTCGTGGCTGCGGGTTCAGCAGCAAGAGCAGCAAATGTGGCGGCCTGTGAAAACGGCACCGACCCTTCCACCCTTGGCAACCTAGATGACGACGACGAGGACGAGTTTGTGTACGATGTGTATGTGCCTTTTCCTGGAGACGGGACGGTTCCGGATCCCGACCTGGGCGCGACACCTGGCACACCGTTTCCGCCTGGCGCTGCTGGCAGCAACAGCGGCATCGATGACGATGAGGCTGACATCCCAGTGGTTGAGGTGGTGGAGCATCTGGATCTGTACGACGATGGCGAGGACTTGGATGCGATGTCGCATGACAGCGAGGACTCCAACGCCGAGAGCTACTACGCCAACAGGTCGGTGGGGATGCGCTCACACAGTAGTGCATTACGCACCCTGCCCGCCCTATTGCCTGCCCTACTGCCTGCCTTACTGCGTGCCTGCCTCACTGGACGGTGATTTTGTTTTTGGTGCTGAACGCTGTTGCCTATGATGCATCACCGTTATCAACATCACTGTTGGGCATCGGGCTCACACCGAACATCATGCTGCATCTTAACCGTGTTCGGGTTGCGTGTTGGTTAGCGCGGCGGCACTGTGCATCGGCCCCTGCAGTCCTGTACCGTCGCCACCGTAGCCCTGGTGTGCCCACATGCCGTCAATACTCACCGGTTTTGTTATTGTTTGCTGCCTCCCACTTGCGCTAAACGCCTAAACACATGCTGTGGTGGTTTGTTGCCCTCACCCCTGCAGCTATCCGGATGAGGATGATGACTATTTTGGGGGCTACGCCGGGGGGCCAACGCTTAACGACAACGAGGATGACGACGACCGGGACAGCCAAGATGATGAAGACCTGTTTGTGTACGGCGGTGGCGGCGGTCGCGGCGTTGACAGCGATGACGAAGATGAGGATGACTACGACGAGTTCGGGCGGCGGGTGCTACGCGGACGATTGCGTCACAGCCATGTCCAAGCATCCCAGCCCTCCAAGGTAAGCCATGCTGTGAGCAGAACGAGGGCACTCTGCGTTGTTGAATCACGCGTGACTGCCGTGCGAGGGGTTACGAGGAGCATACATGCGTGCGTTGATGCTGCGATTGGAGCATGAATGCATTACCCCCTGCCAAAAGTATTGTGACGGGCGTGCCTCGGCCATCATGGCCGAAACGGCACTTGCTGTGCGGTGCAGCGTTTAATGATTGGAAAGCTGCAGCAGCTTTGTTTTTGAGCAGAGTAATTTCGTCAACCTTAGTGTGCTGCTCAGGCATTCGGGCGCTCCTGGTTGGTCCTGATATGCTGGCCAGGGTGGTCTCTGGGTGCTGATGATGGTTTCGCTTCCCTCCCCTTGCATGTTTGACTCTGACCTGTAGCCCAAGGCAGCTTGCCCCACACCCCCATGACTGTGTGTGCTGCAGCCTGGACTACACTGCACTTCTGCCTGGTACCCACTTATGGCTTGCATTTCACCAACCCTGTTGGATTTTCCATAGGGGTTCTGGTGGGTGGTGGTCTCGACAGCGCTTGCCAGGGCGGTGTGACCAGCTCCAGCCAGGACCCACCTTCCAATCCCATAGTGTTGTATGCACCTGTGGTGTGGCTGTGTGTGCAGCATAATAGTCTGGTCACTAGTGGCCCGTGGCGCTGTGAACACTCTCATGATCAGGTGGTTCAAAACTTGGGCAAAGTGGCCATCGGCCATGCGCTTGCGCCAAGCTTGCAGGTTCAGAGCAACACAAAGCCTGAATTGAATGGGCTGGTGCGGGCTGTATCTCGGAGCTCTGCATATCTGTGTGCTTGGTTCCCTGTGGGGCGGCGCGCAAGCGCGGGGCAAGGCTAAGCCTCTCGTCACAACACTTTTGGCAGGGGGTACATGATGTGCAGGCAGGGCACATATCTCGGCAGTGGTGTGCAAGTTACATCCCTGATCCTGCGTTGCTTCGATTATCCTGCGAGCCTTGCATTCTGTGATTGCCTATTACGTGCAAACCTTGTGTCAACTGCCTTGCTGACGGGCACTGCGCTGTTGGCTTTGGCACGCAACCGCTCTGCAACATCGCTGATGTGGTTGCAGCTCCTACGTGTATGCTGCCCGGCTGCCCTCACAAGCACGAGTCAGCAATCATGCTCTGCTAATGGGTACCACTGACTTCAGCATCGCAGTTGGTAACTTGTATGTTGCATGCAATCCGTACAACATCCGCCATGCAGGGCTCTACCGGGGTCGCCGCAGCCGGTGAGCCTGCCAGCGCGGACGCGGCAGCCCGCGCCGCGCGTGACGCAGCGCTGGCTCGGCGCCTCGCGGCGGGGCGCTACCGCACCGAGCACGAAGACTACAGCGAACACAGCAGCTACATGGGCAGCGACGACGACAAAGACAACAACGTCAACGCGCCGGGCGCCGACCGTCCCCGCAGCAACGATGGCGGTTACAACGACAGTGCTTTCAACAGGGCTGCTGCTGGTGGCGGCAGAGGCCAGACAGTGACAGACGGGCTTGGCAGCGGCGGCAGCGGTGCAGGGAGGGTTGCGGGAGCGCGGGGCGGCGGGCGCGGCAGGAGGGTGCGAGGGACGGCGAGGGTGGCCGAAACGGCTGCCGTCGGTTCGTCCGTGGTGCGCTTGGCAGAGATGGCCGCGAGGGACGAGCAGGAGAGTTTAAAGCGTGGCATTTGGATGCATTGACACAGCCGGGATTGATGCTGTTGTGACGTTGCTTGACGATTGCTTGCATGTCATGCCGTTATGTTCTGGACGCCAACACATACACCGCCCCAGCGGCACCCCTCGTGGAGAAACGGCGTGTCAACCACATCGCCAGGGTTCACTTCTTCTTGTAATTGCCCCTTATTTCGCCGTCTGGGTATTTCACTGTGTGCGCGTTGATGTACAGCTGGTTGTTGGCGGCCCATCGGGTGAAGGCGGCGAACTTGACGGTGGCGTTGGCACCCACAGGGTACACGTTGCCCTGCATGCATGGGCAATGTTCAATCGGGCAGCATTGCACGCAGGACCAGCAGCAGCACAGCAGCATTATAAATGTGTGACGCAGTGTATTGCTGGAATTTGTTGCCTTAATCCGAGGCAGTTGCAAGCAAGTTTCAGGCTGTACATCGATCCGCTCGTCCTGCCAATACGCTTTCCGTGTGAGGCATCGGTGGTGATCATACATGGTGCGCCAGGGTTGGCCAGAAGCGAACGACAACCACCAGAGCCTCACCACAGAAAGAGGCACTGCATTGGCACTGCATGCTGCATGCATGCTTGGGACGGGGTCATCAACACCTCCCATCAAAATCTGCTGCAATCTACAAGCTTCTAAGCTGGTAATCCAGCAAATGTGGGTATGGTGCATACGGCAGTGAAGGGGGCTACCGCAGCCGCTCATCACCTGAAGGCTGGTGCCATTGAACATGTATTCGCCGGTCTTAAATGTGC
>BDDA01001708.1:0-13570 GCA_001662385.1 Chlamydomonas asymmetrica | reverse complement strand
AGGCACCCTAACGTGCCCATCCTCCAAGAGCTGCTGCTTAGCCCTACAGGCCTGAGGCTCACCCGCAGCAAAGTGGAGCCGCACCGCAAAGGCCGCTGAGCATGCTTGGTATCCACTACACAGCAAGAACACACTGTCGTTCTCTTACTTGCCTGTCAGGTACATGGGGGGTGGCGATGCAGCCAGCAGGTGCAGGTGTGAGGAGTATGTGGATCAGCAGCATGTGTCCTTGCTCAAGGAAGCATTTCGAAGCCCGGTGGAAGCTGGACGTGCGTGTGCGTACGTAGTGCCGGCAACAACGCCACGCACACGACAGCCTGATCTGAAACCAGCAGGACAGGACGGAAGCCCTCCTCAGCACTCTATCTCATCAGACTACAACCAACCTGGCCTACCCGATCATTAATGCTCAGCATGCAAGCTAGCAGGCTATGCGAGATGTAGCTGAGAGGACGGGTGCAGGGACTCCGCATATCATGGTGAGAGAGAGAGGGAGAGAGAGAGAGAGAGAGAGAGAGAGATTACACGGGGAGATATAGCCTGTGGCGCAGCCCCACATCAAGCAAGCCCCGAGGTGGGCTCAGACAGGGCAGCACTGCCTTGCATGCGGCGGTCATCCTGGCAGTGCGTAGCATGCATGCAGAAGTAGGCCGTATGCATGCATGCTGCGCACAGCAGCGCAAGATGCACGTGTATGTTGCAGTGTTGCACACACGCGCGCGGCAGCTTGCAGTGTGCGCAGCAAGCAGGGTGAAGGGAGCAACGTGTTGCCGGTCTGAGCGTCGCTTGGAGGTGGCGGCTTACGTCATGCAGAAATCTGTGCAGATATGTATGTGCAGCAAGTGGTAGGCACGCACCTGCGCATGTACACGCCGCATGAACCTGCACGTGGCGCAGTGGCGAGCATGTGACCTGCTGCACTGGAATGACGCTAAAGCTGCCAAAGCTGCTCCCCTCCCATTCCCCTCCACTTTCCCCCCTCGTTGCAGAGCTTCAGTCCTCCAGGGTGGACCCCATCAGCCCCACGATGCCTCCACACAGCAGTCACTTCCTGTTACTATTCTGACATGAATCTGCGCTGAGTCATTTCCGTGCACCTGAACACCAATGGCAGCAATCTGCATGCTACGCTGATTGCCTTCTGCACATTCCCCATGTGTAAGGGTGGCCTTGGTGACACGCAACTGTGCAGCCTGCTCAGCACAGCAACCATGTGAGTTACTGATTTGGCCAACTGGGGTGTCGCATGCCTGCGCAAGCGCGCTTGCATCGTGTACTGGCCCTGGTACCAGGGCACAGTACAGGGCGCAATCAGCAGCGGCACCACCAGTCACCATTCTGCGGCCTGCAGGTAGGCCAGGCACCACCCACGCTGCCAAGCTTCTTGGCTGGCGCACGTGTACAGTTGCTGTGTGGACACCAACGAGCACGCCGCAATGGACGGATGGTGGTGGAGGCCATATGAGCACGTTCACCCGTGTATGCCTACCAGCATTCACACATTGCATGCTGAAATGACGGCCCCACGGGAAATCCTGACGCACTCATTCACCCAGCAGCACGCACATTTTGCTCGTCCGGTATGTATTGCCTGCATGGGTTCACTAGCAGCACAATGCGTGGCATCCTGTTGGTTCGCCTTACGTCACACATGCAGGCCCGGCGCCTGTATACGTGAGTGCTTGTTGCTGTGGCACGACTGAGAATGTGGTAGCAGGCAAGCTATGAGCAACGCCCGGTCCATGTGCATGTGCACGCAGTGTTGCAGTTCAGGTTAGGCAAGGTGGAAGACGCTCTGTGTCAAGCCTGGCCTCAAGCAGCTCCACACTGTCCAGCGACCTGGGCCATCTGAGTGCGCTGCGTGAAACCTCAAACCTGCATGCGCGGTCCAGGCTTTACAATTATCTCAGGGTGGATGCTGGTGCAGAAGTATGGGTGGAGCTGCAGATTAATTGTAGCATCCACAGGGCTGTGCAGTGTGGTAGATGGCCGTGGGGCGAACCTGGCAGCAACACTGTACCAGCAGATGAATTGAAGCTGTGGAGGCAAAGGCAGCAAATAACAAAGCTGCCAGCGGCAGCGGCTAACGCGTCGGGCCACCTTGCATGTGGTCGGCAGGGCATGTGGATGTGCAGGCCATGTGCATGGCGCCCCACAGAAAACCTGTGTACAGCAGCTTACACAATGTGACGACATGTACATGACTGACATGAGGCCTGTATGCACTGAGATGTGCACGGGGCAAGCATGCGGCAGCACAGAGCGCACAATGTGCAAGCCAGATGGAGTGACAGGATACCTGGTCTGAGCATTGGTTGGCAAGGGTGCGCTAGCTTCAAGCGACAGCTCATGTCATGCAGGCCAGCAAGTGGCGGCAGGCACCCACGCCCCATCCCGCATGCTGTGCATGCGGCGAGCGGTTCGGCAGGTCACCGGAACCTTGCAGGCACCTAAGCAAGCGCAAGTAGGGAGGGTGAGGCAACAGGTGCCGGATTGCATGCATGCAAGCACTGCAAGCACTGCTGATTGGCAGCTCAACTGAATGACCGACGAACGCATGCAAGTACGGGTAATGGGCAGCTCAATCAAGTCATAAATGCATGCATGTTCATCCCCGAACAAAGGTCATATAAACGCGATGAGAGACGCGTAAGCCGGGTCGGTTACGCATGAGTGCATGCCAGCTGGTGGACCGTCTCAGAAGCATTGTAGAGCCTATCCATGCATGCACCCCAAGCGGGTTAGCACATCCACACGCACACATAATATCTACACGTGCAGCGTCAGGTGGCAGGGGACTGAGAGGGGAATGTTACTGCAGTCTAACCTGGTTAAACACACCAAACACGAAAACACGGCAGAGCGGGGCGCACCCATGTTGCTCGGGGCCTTGCGTGGGGGCGGGCACCACACAACACATAGCACCCGTGTATTCTGCCTTGCTTGCCACATGCATGCAGCTACAACCACCCAGCACACGCACAGAAAGCCAGCGATTGCCATGTGAGAAATGGGCCTGTGAGGGCCTTATGGGTAACCATTGCTTGCGGTTGACTGCCATGTCGAACAGACTGAATGGGTGTATCGACTTCACACATGGCTTTTGGGAGTGATAACAATGATGTTCAGTGCATCACGGCCTCATCACACGCCTGGCAATGATCACGATGCAAATTCGTTGCGTTGCGGCATGCGACTCGCACACCTGGTTACAGACACACGCCGATACTTGAAGTACCGTGTGTGCATGACATGCGGCATGATATGCAGCTTGCGCACTTGGTCGTGGGTGGTGTCCAGGCAGCACCACGCAGCGCTGACATGCTACTCCTGAGATAGCGCACGGAGCGCACCAGGTTCTGACGGTGGTAGTTCTGACTGTGGGTTCTGACAGCGGTGTGGATTCTGACAGCGGTAGATCTGGCAGTGAGAGTTCTTGCGGTGGGTGGCAGCACCGTCAGAACTTGAGGTTCAGCGGGGGGAAGTCCAGCACGCGCAGGCTGAGACGCAGATCCAGCAAGGGGGCACCGCCATTGGCGGTGCCGTTGGCGCGCCCGTGGCTGCAGCAGTCAAGGCACAACGCAGCAGCAGCAGCAGCAGGGGCAGATGTGTTCAGAGTGTGTTTTGCCGACACCGGCCAACATGCGCCGCCCGGCACCGGGTTGCAGGTTGGCAGCTGGCATCGGGCGCCAAGCGGCCGCTTGCCGTTTGGCCTATCGGGGTGGTCTTAGTTCGTGCACGGGATGACCCAGATCGGCATACGGGCCAGCGCACCCAAGCTTGATGAGCTCCATAACTGATTGCTCACTGCACTGGGCGCCATTTGGGGTGATAAGTACAACGCACGCCTAGCCGCATCGGCCGCTAGCTGCGTTCATGAAGAACATCAGTGCATGCACATGCATGTATGGATGCATGCATCAGGGGTGTGCGTGCAAAATTACAAACAGCAATCGTTTGGCCTGCCATGCTGCAGCGACGGCACACTACTAGGGCCTGTGTACCATGCAAGGACGTGAGCAGCTGTGCATGAGGATATGTGTGGTACCACCAGCGGTGCGCTGTGCTGCGATACATGTGCATGCATGTGCGCGTGCGTGTGCAGTCGTGTGCGAGTGCCGCACTCACGGTGTTGCGCTGCGAAGTTTCTGAACGGCTACACAAGTGCAGGGGCTGTGCTGTGTGCCTGCTCCTGCACAACAGCTTTGCCGCGCACCACAATGCTCACCTGGCACCGCCGTGCTGGTGGGACTGCGTGACTAGCATCCCGCTGAACCTGAGCTCTGGCCCTTGCAGGTTGATGGTGAGCCCGTTAAAAAAGCGAGACAGCTCCTCAGACACCAGCTTGTGTGGCACAAGTGACCCGTCAGGTTGCTGTCGCGCTGCAGTCACTTGCACGCCCTGGGTGGACTCTACCGGCTCCATGCACAGGTGATACGCCTGCCCGTCGCTGGCACACACGCCGCTGAAAAGCACGCAGCCGTGCGGGTGATTCAATCTGGGGGGAGCAACCACTGCGGTGCTGTCAAATTCAAAGGGCTGGCCCTGGCAGGCGGTTGCTGCGGCCTGCACGAACAGCGGGTGGCGCAGGAATCCGCCGAAATCGTCGCCCGTGAAGAGCACACGGAACTTGCCCTCGGGCACGTTCCGCAGCACGATACGCTGCTTGGTTATCACTGCCGGGTAGTCCAGTGCGCACTCACCAACCTCTGCCTGTGAGGACAGTATCAAAGTATCAGGGCTCCGCCAAGGTTCCGCCAAAAACTGATTCCAGTGCGCCAACTCAAACACCAGGCCTCACCCACCTCAATCAGGCGTGCTGATAGGCCGAACGGACTCTCCCAGTTTGAACCAGTCACACGAGCCGCGTGCAGCCTGCAACGCCAACGCCATAACCCTTGCTTGGCCAAGGCTCGTCAACATGTAATGCGGTGCGGTTATGGAACGTCGGTGCTGCTCCTCACCTGCCCCCTAGGAGTCCCCAAGACGTGCAAAACACTTCTGTGGAAACGTGACCATGGGTTTTGAGGCGGGACTTGAGGGCCAGAGTCACCACGTTTTCAACGACAAACGCTGTTGCCTGCACCCAGAATCAGGAATTGCGGCAAGGCAGACGAACGGTCAGCAGCCAGGCCAGGACAGTCATATTACAGGTCGGCAGCCCAACGCTCAGCTTACCGGGTCCCTAGGTTTTATCGTTGTATAGGCTGCGCACACAAGCGTTCGCCTCTGGCAGCTCGATGCACTGCGTCCATGCTGAGTGCGGCCCGCGCAGGGCCGCCTGGGCGCCCCAACCAACATATTAGAAGGTTATATTGCCGAACCCTAAGGAGTGTGAGAGGCATCCATGAAAGGCGGCCTTCCTACAGCCTGCACTGCTGTTTGAAGGCTTCTGCACGTGGAATACAAATCAAACGGGGTGCAGTCAGGCTAGTACATGCTTCTGCACAGCACTGAAGTTGCAGGTGAGGGTGTATGGACATGCCAACAACAGCCGCACCATTGCGGCCAGCTGTATCAGCCCTTCAGTTGCATTCAGGTTGCATTGCATGCAGCCTCTGTGTGCAAGGTGCAGCAAGGACACGCGGTGGACTGCTGGCATGTGCAACCAGATGGCCACTTCAGGAGCATGATGGATTGAGGCAGCAGGGAGCAAGGCGCGCCAGCACACGGCAGCGTCACTACTGCCCACCACGCCCACCGAAACCGTGCATGGCGAAAGCATCGCAATGCACGATACTGCTGCCTGCTGACAACAGCCCATTCCTCACTTTTTTCCTTTCTTCGTTTCCAGTTCTTTGTCCCAATGCGCATACCCGTACTCACGTCAGCGCTCATATCCAGGTTGGTCACCAGTCCCTCAACACTCACAGACTCTCCCCTGCCCTGGTGGACTAGTACACGCAGTATACTGAGGGCAACGCATGTGGCCTTTCTAGCCAAAGGCGCAGGTCAGTGCAGGACTTGGCTTAACCCTTGCCAGTAAATAGATCGTTAGCCAGTAAACCTAGGCGTGGCGTTTTCACCTGTCTGAGCTGCTTGCGTGTTTGTCCCACAGAAACAGCGAGGCGTGTTTGGGTTTTGACCTGGCTGTGCAGGTTGTCAAGGAGGCAGCCTGGAGGCAGCCAAATCTGGCCTGAGCGTCGCAGCACTGGGTGTCCCTCTGAACAAGGCAAGCAGGGTAGGGGCAGGTTGCAAGGTTTGGTGCGGCCCAGTGAAGCAAACTGCACAGACAGCCTGCTCTTTGTTGCACTGCGTGCACTGCGTGCACTGCTTGCGGTGCTTCAGCCGAAACCCTACGCACTTTGGATGGGGCGATGTTGCAGGCCAGGCGTGCAAAGCGGACTGAGTGGAACCTGCAAGTCAGGACTACCCCTCCTGCACTACCTTCTGCAGCCTCATATCCCCTCACGCCTCCTGGATGGCATCTCTCCTTACTGGCTCGCTCACTTCACTTGCCTGCCTGACTTGCACGGTGCCCCGCAGGAGTCTTGGCAGCCACGTCCCTGGACATGGAGGAAGAGAGAACCATAGGTGACACTGCTTGCGACTCGTCCAGCAGCAGTGACAAGGTGAGCTGGCATTTCCAGGGGGGGCAAAATTGTGGGCAGGTGTGCGTGCCAGCTTAGCGCCCAGGGTGCCCGCACCCCTCAGCAGTCCGTGGCACCCCACTCGCACAACTGCCCCGCCCGCTTTGTTGGCTCCCCTCCTACCCTCCTACACCCCCTGCCCCCCACACATGCTGCCTGTCGTGACCCGCACGTGTTGCCTTTCACTCTTTGTTTGGAGTGGCATCGCACCAACATGCCTGGTATTGCAACCCGAGTTACCCACTGGGTTGCATTCTACACGCACAACGCTGTGGCGTCGCTCTCGTCCATGCACGCCCTTACGCAGGTGCCCAAGTCCTCACCCGGCTGCCAAGCGAGCGATGGCATGACTGTGGCATGGTTGCGCAGCCCCGGACCAGGCGCGGCGCTCCTGGTGGCGGCCCTGGAGCCCCTTGAGAAAGCGCTGGACCGGAAAGACTTTTGGAACCTCTGTGCAGTGGTGAAGGACACACGTGCATGGGCGCTGGCGCGGTGCAAGAGCGCGACCATGTTTAGGGTCAAACACGGGACGAGCGTGTTGTTGTTCTCAGAGTACATGGCAGCGCTGCCTGTGGCCAGGATGCCTTCCCTGGAGGCCCTGGCCGTCAGAATGGACCACCCGGACGACGCACAGCTCTCCCTCATGGACCACCTAACTGCCCGTCCTGACGTCTTTTCCCTATTGCCGCGCCTGAAGGTGAGCAAAGGCGGCGAGCATGGGAGCGGGTTTGGGCGGGGTGGGGACGGACTGGGAGGTGTGGTGGCTGGTTAGGGCCGGGGCCGTTTAGACTGCCACACCCAGTCAGACCCACTGACCCAACATCCAGACCAGATTGACTTATTGTCACTGCATCGTGACCTAGATTACAACACGTTGGCCTGTTTCCCCCCCTCCCCCCCTCCTGTTCTCCCCCCCTTCCTCCCTCACACGCAGACGCTGCATGTGTATGGCGAGTTGACCGCGCTGGGCGACCTGTCTGTGCTGAGCCAGCTGACAGAGCTGCTCGTGCAGCTGCCGCAAGCACGCTCGCTGGCGAAGGCGGCGACCCTCACCTCGCTGAGAATACTCTACATAGAGTGCGACCGCCGCCTCACGTCCCTGCCTGCGCTGGACCGCGTACACCTGCCGGCACTGACGAAGCTGGAGGTGTCCGTTTGCTCCCTCTTCACGTCCCTGCCTGTGCTAGACCGCTTGCCGGCGCTGACGGTGCTCTCCGTGTTCCACTGCCCAGGCCTCACATCCCTGCCTGTGTTACCTCTTGCACTGACGAGCCTGGAGGTGTCCGGCTGTCCCCTTCTCACGTCCCTGCCCGCGTTGGACCGCATGCCGGCGCTGACAAGGCTGGATGTCTCCCATTGCCCCCTCCTCACATCCCTTCCCACACTACCCCCGGCGCTAACGCGCCTGAAGGTGTACAGATGCGAGCTGCTCACGTCCCTGACCGCGCTGCCCCCTGCATTGGCAAAACTTCAAGTGACGGAATGCCCCCTCCTGGCGTCCCTGCCCGCGCTGCCCTCGGCGCTTACGGAACTACACGTGTATGAATGCTCGGTCACGTCTCTGCCCGCGCTACCTCCTGCGCTAGCGGCACTGCACGTGTACCATTGCCCTGAGCTCGAGTCCCTGCCTGCGCTGCCCCCAGCGCTGCTGAAGCTGGACCTGTCCTACTGCCACGTTCTCACGTCCTTGCCCGTGCTACCCCCAACGCTGGTGAAACTGGAGGTCACCGACTGCCACTCCCTCACTTCCCTGCCCGCGCTTCCCCCTACGCTGGCGGAGCTTGACGTGTATGACTGCCGCCTGCTGCGGCGCTGAGCGTGTCCAACGGTCCCTTGCCCGATTGGGGGAGCCTACCATACAGTGGAGAACTCACTCACACACATGCACAGTGCGGGGCGAGCTTACTCGTACCTGCCAACGCACTAGGAGGAGGACAGTGCGTGCCATCCAGCCAGCTGCAGCCTTGCATTGCCATCAGCCTCGTGGCCCTGTTAGCTAGGCCTGTCCCATGCTGCGTTGACACCCCCGCCGGCCCGCGCCGTTGCGCCTTGCCCCGCTGTCAGGCCCCTGCTGCTTGCATCGGGCCTTGCGCGCGGCCGACCACCTACGCATGTTGGATTCCCCCAACACTCTAGCGTTGCGTATTGGCTGCGTACCTTGAAAGATAGCCCCGACTTGCAACGCTCTGCTTGGGCACCTTACTGACCCCATCAACGCTGCGTAGGGCCAACACGGTGCGCTGCATACGGTATGTTTTCATGAGTCTACTGTTTGCATGCTACATAGACTACATGCCTTTCCATGAGTTTACTGTTTGCATGCTACATACCTTTGCAACAGTTTACTGTTCGCATGCTATACTTCTCAGTGACCATGCCGCGGTTGCTGGAGGTGCCGGACGCATGAGCAACCGCGGCATGGTCGCTGTTGCTTGCGCCCTGGCCACAACAACCGGCAGGCGGGCAGGCTATCTTGTACAGAAAAGGGTAGCACTGATTAGGCGTCTCACACATCGTGCCCAGCTTCTCTTGTTGTGTGCGCTCGTGAAGCGTGCTATCCCATAGGGTGAGTGATTGGGGATTAACCACGCCTTCAAGTACCCACATTATGGCTGCGCGATGGGGACACCGCGCTGAGGACAGCTTGGCAAGAATCCCACTTAAATTTCCTGCGGTGATTGTGTGGCTGGCAGTTAGCGCTACCAGCTAGTCGTCGCTTGTGGAATTCGGGGCTGATCCCTTGCAAGTCGATTCAGTATTTGAGTTGCATGCATAATATGTTCCTGGACTGGCTTATGTGATTTATCTGTTGATAGCATGCCCGCCCCCTGGTTGCTTACCCAGGTTCAGAACGTATGGCATCTGCTCGTGACACCACTTGTTGGTCGTAAGAGGTGAGACGCTTTCCCGCGGACGTTTGCACGCTGGATGAACGTTACAGTACGATCTTGCACTGCCGTCATCCCCCGCCCCGCACGAACTTCAGACGTGTGTGTGTGTGTGTGTGTGTTGGGGGGCGGGGCGGGACTGATCCTACGTGCCGCACAGTGTTCGATTTTGCATGCACGACCCCCATGCGGGCAGTCTGGCGCGGCACAGTCATCCAGGCGTGCATGCCCCAGGCCTTGGTTGCTTACACAACTTGCGAGGTACCATTGGGCTCAGGTACCATTGGGCGCAGACTATTTGGGTTTCAGACCTCAAAACCTTAAGCACTGGTGTGTTCCCCTGCGTGCCTTCTATACATACGGATTCGTATGTGTAATGGGCAGTGTATACGTGGGCCTTGCGATGCATGCAGGAAAGCAAGCCGTTCGACGCCGCAGCAAGCACGCAGCCACACGGACAGCTCCGTGTGTCGCTACTGGCGCCAGGTGTAGCGCTCACAGCGTAGGGTAGCACGGCGCTGCTACGTATGTCGGTGTAGCGCGATTGTTGCTTGTCTATCTATCGTATAATGAATGCTTGTCTATCTATCGGGTGCATCCATGCATGTGTGCATCACGCAGCCCCATGCCGGGTCACGCCACATGCCATGCATCCTGATTCCTGAGCATTATCATATGAGAACCTGCCGTGCACAACATGACCGGTCCTCCTCTGGTTGGAAGAATCAAATCCATGTGATGCTATGTACACAGCTCTGCATGTGGAAGCAGGGAATTACACCTGTTCGATGCTGGCGGTAGGACAGCACTGTAGCAGCACCGTAATACCACTGACCAGAGTTAGCAAAATGCATGCAAATCATGCATGCGTCACACCATGCACCAGGGACCTAGCAGCGACGGACTGTGACGCATTCAGCACGAGCTACCATCGCAGTACCACCTTGCTTGTACAGCCGCACCACTCTGATGGGCCTGTGAGTCGTGTGTGAGCCAGCCAGTTCAGCCATGCACACACGCGCAGAAGAAAATAGATTGCACAGCGATGTCAAGCGCGCCTCGTGAGCGGCGCACGCAGGTGCCCATCTACTCGCTCAGGCCAGGTGTGTGGGTCACTCAGGATGCACATTGCGGTGGCGCAACATCATCAATCAGGCAGCGCCTTGCGCATGCACATGCGCATGCTGTAGTATACCTGCCGGCAACAGCTGCAACATACCGTTGCGGCCAGCCGTGATCACTGATCAGCCCTTCAGCTGCATGGCAGCCTCTGTGTGCAAGGTGCACCAGGGACACGCAGTGGACTGCTGGCATGTGCAAACATTTTTCCACTTCAGGAGCGTTCCACTTCAGCACACGGCCGCGTCACAAGTCAACTTCTCTTCGAACTCAGACGCACGCTTTGCCACACCACCTATCCTCATCCCAACCCCGTTTCTAGTGAAACTATGTTATGGTAATTTCACTGTTTCTTCGACCGCAAAGCCCGCCCTGCAGCGGGCAGGCCCGAAACCATGTGTGACGAAAGCATCGCAATGCACATTGCTGTATTTACTGCTGCCTGCTGAACACAAAAACTTGCACAGCTCCCTCATCTCTTGTTTTCTTTCTTCGCGGACAGTTCTTTGTCCCAACGCACATACCCGCTCGCCGTTGGTCACCAGTCCTTCACCACACACACACTCTCCCTTCCCTGGTGGACGAGTACAAGCATTACACTGAGGGCAAATCCTGTGGCATTTCTAGCCAAAGGCGCAGGTCGGTGTAGTAAGCAGGACTTGGCTTAACCCTTGCAAGTCAAAGGATCGTCAGCTAGTAAACTGAGGCGTGGCGTTTTCATTTGTCTGAGCTACTTACGTCTTTGTGCCCACATAAACAGCGAGACACGTTTTGGTTTTGTCCTGGCCCGGACCTGGCTGTGCAGGTTGTCAAGGGGCAGCCTGGAAGCAGCCAAATCTGGCCTGTGAGTAGCGGCGCTGGGTGTCGCTCTCAACAAGGCAAGCAGGGTAGGTGCAGGTTGCAAGGTTTGGTGCGTCCCAGTGAAACAAACTGCACAGACAGCCTGCTCTTTGTTGCACTGCCTGCACTGTGTGCACTGCTTGCGTTGCTTCAGCCGACACCACACTTGGTGGGGTGATGTTACAACTTGCAAGCCAGGCGTGCAATGCGGACTGAGTGGAACGTGCATGTCGGAACTATTCCTCCTGCACTACCTTCTGCAGCCATATTACCCCTCACGCCAGCGCCTCCCGGCGTCTCTCCTTGCTCGCTCACTTCACTTGCCTTCCTGACTGGCATCCTGGTGCCCCGCAGGAGAAGCAGCCACGTCCCTGGACATGGAGGACGAGACAACCACAGCTGACGCTGGTTGCGACTCAGCCAGCAGCAGTGACAAGGTGAGATGGCCAATGCCATGCTCGGGCAGGTGTATGTGCGTGCCAGCTTGGCGCCAGGACGCCCACAACCCTCAGCAGTCAGCGGCACCCCACTCGCACGACTGCATCCGCCTGCTTTGTTGGCTCCCCTCCTACCCTACACCCCCTCTGCCCCCCCACACGCTGCCTGCCATGACAGTCTGCACGTGTTGCGTTTCACTCTTTTGTTTGGCGTGCCGCCAACGCGCCAACATGCCTGGTATTGCAACCCGAGTTAGCCACTGAATCGCATTCCATACGCACAACTTTGTGGCGTCGCTCTCGTCCATGCACACCCTTATGCAGGTGCCCGAGTCCTCAGCTGGCTGCCAAGCATGCGATGGCGCAACTACTGTCGCACGCGTGTGTAGCCCCGGACCCGGCGCGGCGCTCCTGGTGGCGGCCCTGGAGCCCCTTGAGAAAGCGCTGGACCGGAAAGACTTTTGGAACCTCTGTGCAGTGGTGAAGGACATGCGCGCATGGGCGCTGGCGTGGTGCAAGAGCGCGACCATGTTTAGGGTCAGCCGCGGGACAATCGTGTTACCGTTCTCACAGTACATGGCAGCGCTGCCGGTGGCCAGGATGCCTTCCCTCGAGACGCTGGTCGTCCGAATGGACCATCCGGACGACGCACAGCTCTCCCTCGTGGACCACCTAACTGCCCTTCCCGACGTCTTTGCCCTATTTCCGCGCCTGAAGGTGAGCGAGCAATGCGAGTGTGGGAGGGGATTTAGAGCGGGTTTGGGGAGAATGGCGAGGGATGGAAGAGGGATGGGGAAACTATGTTAACAAGGTCGTTGCATTTGCCTTGCCCCCGCCCCCTTCCTCCCTCACACGCAGACATTGCACGCGTACGGCGAGTTGACTGCGCTGGGCGACCTGTCTGTATTGACCCAGCTGACGGAGCTGCATGTGCAGCTGCGAGAGGCACGCTCGCTGGCGGAAGCCGCCGCCATCACCACGCTCAGGACACTCAGCATAGAGTGCGGACACCACCTCATGTCCCTGCCCATGTTGGACCGCACGCCGGCGCTGACGGCACTGCATGTGTGTGTTTACTCCGATCTCGTCACGTCCCTGCCCGCACTGGACCGCACGCTGGCGCTGACACTACTCTCCGTGTCCAGCTGCAATGGCCTCACATCCTTGGCCTCGCTACCTTCTGCTCTGGTAGAATTGCATGTCTACCACTGCACCCTTCTCACGTCCTTGCCCACGCTGGACCACACGCTGGCGTTGGCGGTGCTGGATGTCTCCCGGTGCCCCTTGCTCACATCCCTTCCCATGCTGCCTCCCTCGCTAACGGACCTGCATGTGCCTGACTGCGAGCTACTCACGCACCTGCCTGCTCTGCCCCCTACGCTGGAGAAGTTCATGGCACTCCTTTGCCCACTCATTTCATCCTTGCCTGAGCTATCCCCTGCGCTGACAGAACTGACTGTGCAAGAATGCCACCTCCTCACGTCCCTGCCCGCGCTTCCCCCTGCGCTCACAGCGTTGGAGGTGTCCCACTGCCACCGCTTCTCATCCCTGCCCCCGTTGCCCCCTGCGCTGGCAAAACTGGACCTGTACGACTGCCCCCGCCTCGCGTCCCTTCCCGCGCTGCCGCCTACGCTGACGGTGCTTGAGGTGGACCGCTGCCGTCTCCTCGCGTCCCTGCCCGCGTTGCCCCCCCCCC
>BDDA01001705.1:0-13643 GCA_001662385.1 Chlamydomonas asymmetrica | reverse complement strand
CTCAAGGAATCGTGACACTAGGTTTATTTACCGTATTTACGTAAAATGGTGTAGTTACATACACCAAAAGGCCGTAAGACCGTAAACTTACAACCCTACTGCTAGCGCATGCGGGTCCTGATAACATCCAAAGAACATTGCGCTGGTGAGTGCAGTGCATGTAGTGGCATGCGGCACATATCAAGCTGTGTCTGTAGTATATGAGTGGACGTGTGGCTGCAGCAGCTCAAACCCAAATGAGCTAGACCCTGTTGATTGCTCGCTGCATCTTATGCCATGTCGTATGAAGTGCATATTGGCCGAACGGCCCGTACTCCTTCCAGATGGGGACCACGCCACTGGCAAATGTGCAGCCTGGGTATATGAATTCAGTGTTTGTTGTCCGTTGCCGTGTTGCTGCTGAGCTTAGCAGTGGGTGATGTTCACGGCCGGAGGGGCCAATACGGACTCTGGCAAGCGCTTTTTGAGACGCCTCATGAACGGTACCAATCGCCAGTTGACGTGTCCAGCTAGAGGATGATCCACGCCAGGTTCAGGTACAACTTGTTAGGAGCGGCTAGTCGAGCACGCGATCTGCTTTTTGCTGCAGCATGACACTTCGCCTGCACCCATGTGCCTGCTGGCCATGGTGCTTGTCCTCTTGCCGTGGTCGCTTTGCTTTTGAGGTGCTTTTGGCAATGCCCGCACTGATGCTCGCCTTGATCGTGCCTCGACACTCAACAAGCTGGAAGCCTTGCATAGTGCCGTGCCTGCCCGCACTTTGGTATCTGGCTGGCTTGCCGCCCACGCCCAATAAATCCTGCCAGGGGAACCACTGTCCAGCAGGCCTGTGCGCAACCGAGGTAGAGACGTAGAGTGCGTTGCACGATAACACTGTGTCATGCGAGGCCAGCATGCAAGGCATCAAGCATGCATAGGTTGTCCTCCTACCACGTCGTTCAGATCTCAGGTGCTTGGGGCGTCGGCCAGGCTACATGCGAGTAACTCTGCAGCCAGCTTGTATATCACGCACCACATCGTGCCGCCCACGGCCTACAACACTCAGCAGGCAAAGCATATCCATCAGGCCCCATCAGCCTCGGCTTGTGATCATTGCGTTTTGGCACCGGCGCTGCAGTCACGGAAAGGGCCTGGGCGCTCTGCCTACCTGCACGTACACACCCAATGCACATCCAATACACATCCAGTACACATCCAGTACACATCCAGTGCGCAGCCAGGCTACATGTGAGTAACTCTGCCTGCTGAGTGTTGTGGGCCGTGGGCGGCACGATGTGGTGCACGAAATACAAGCTGGCTGCAAAGCATATCCATCAGCCTCGGCTTGCAGGTTCGCATCGTGGCATTTATCGCTGCTGCAGCCATGGAAAGCGCCTGGGCTCTCTCATCTCTGCCGACCTGCATGTACGCATCCAGTACGCATCCAGTACACATCCAGTACATCCAGTATGCATCCAGTGTGCATCCAGTACGCATCCAGTACATCCAGTATGCATCCAGTACGCATCTGCGCATGGTGGGTGTACCGTATACCACTCTATCTGACACCCAGGGAGCATGTGGAGTGGCTTGCTTTGGCGCCGTACTCACACACTCACTCGGCACATGTGCTTGCGCATGCAAGGGCCGCTAACTGCTGTGTTGCATGGAGACGTCTTGCGTTGCTGGCATCGCCCATGCATGGTATGCATGGAGCACGCGGGCCACTGCACGTCTGCACGAACAAGGATCCTCCAACAGGCAGCTCACAGCCTCACAGCCCCTGCCGCTCAGCGCCGGCTGCTGCACGCAGCGTGCCATAGCAGCAGCGGCTTGATTGCGCCACCCAGCATGAGGACATCAGCGATCCTCGGGAGCTGTGACGGACTGGGGGCAGAAGGGCAGCAGTCAGCTCACGCTGCGCTCGCGCGCGTGCCATCATCAACACACTCTGACAGGCGGCGGCAGGGGGGCGGCAGGGGTGAATGCGTTGCCGGCAAATCCACCCACGTGCAAGAACGCTACTGCGAGGCGCTGAACGCCCTGTAAACCTGCAATAATGCACCGAGCAGCACAGGAAAACCCAATGTCTTCTTAAGGAGGTCGCGACCTCCTCCCTGGGGAGAAACGCAATTCGGAGGCTTTTACAGTATGCACGTTTGGTAAGTGCTGGAGGGTGTCTTTTGGGGCGTCACGCATGCTGCCTCTAGCGTGCCCCTATGTATGTAGCCTCGTGCGTGCTTTCACAGCTGTCGGCAAGTGCAGTCCATCCGGAGACCAAAGCGTGTCAGCCTCCTTTCACATATGCATGTTTGAAGTTCTGCCCTCAGCTGCTCGTTGAGTGAGCGCCACGATGGCGTAATTCTTGTGCGTCACCTTATTATACACACGCGTAACGCACATGCACCCTTCCGAGCCCAGGGCCTGCCAAATACCTGTCAAGGGTGCACCCCTATGGTGTGAGTAATATACACTTGCATAGATTATGTGCGACTAAATGTCCGAGCAACGACCTGCTCTGCAGCAGACCGCAAAGGGCCTACCTGTGTGCTGCGAAACCGTACCGCACAGCTTCCTGAGCTGGGCTAAACAAGGAGATGGAGGCCCCTGCCCTGGCAGATGATAAAACACATTTGCTTGAGGTTTGACATGCAAACATCCACTCCTCTGATGAACCCTGAAACGCTATTGCTCATACTTCATAGTCTGTTGCCAGTACAACGTGCGAGCACGGCCAGCGATGGACGTGCTCACAACCATTGGTTGGGGCCTGCTTTGCGGATTGGGCATAGCTCTGAGCTTGCCGGTAAGCATAGCAGCTTGTATGTCCTTTACACGCTGAGGCAAGAAGGGCACTGGTGTGAAGTGAAGGGGCACTGCTGTGATGCGTGCATGACGCGCCTGAAACCACCTGGCTGACCATGGCTGGTTTGGCCTGACATCGCAGGTGCTTTTGTTGGCATGGTACCCTCTCAAGCGCTACAAGCTCAGCCACATTCCAGGTGAGCACATATAACGTGATACACACATAACGTGAAGGCCGCCCCCAAGTGTGCAGGACCCAAACAGACTGCTCGGACCGTGTGTTCATCTGCACCAGGTATGGTGCTGTACTGGACGTCTTAACCTTTACACAGGCTTAGATGAAGCACAAGGAGCTGTATCGGTTCCTGTTGTATGTGCACGTAGGCCCGTTTGGCCTGCCCCTGTTGGGCAACATGGTGCAGGCACGGCATATGGACTTGATTGGGTTCTTTGATTGGCTGTCAGCTAGGTACGGACCTGTTTGCAAGGTGAGCTCTCTCGCTTTCCCGCCCAGTACCCACGTGGTTTTGGTGCGTGCTTTCGATTAACGCTTTTCGCTTTCGCCAAGCGCTGGGTTTGCTCATGCCATCGTGGCTGAGAACCTAGTGATTACCTAGTGAGAACTCGTATGAACGCGTGTTATTCGATCCTGCCTGCTCAGTTTTGGTTTGGTGCAAGGCCGGTGATTGTCATCTCCGACCCCGACATCGCAAAACGCCTGACGCTGAAGCACAACTACCGGGGGGACATCACCACGTATTTCTCAAGCGCGACCGGCTATCAGAACACGATTGAGAGACAATTCATTATGGCTGCAAAGTTAGTGCAATTTTGTCGCTGCGCTGCAATGTTCGGCTGCAAGCCAGCCCTCATGCATGCAAATACATGACTGTGCGCTGCTTTGTGGACAGCCAACGGGGCGAGAGATGAGCTGTGAACACTGCTGTACACCAAGTGAGCTGATGCATGGTCTTGTACTCCGCTGCATGCAGGCCCGGCTTCGTCCGCATTATGCGCAAGGCGTTCGAGACCGCGCTCCTGCACCCCAACAGGTTGGCGCTGGTAGTGCAGGACACATATTGCTGACGGACCATGTCTTACGGCCTGTGCACGCATCTCAGAAAGGCACACCCCTGTTGATTCTGCTGGTTATGTTGTGGTGGTGTGTGCGCGCATGTCGCTGACAGATTCCGCGTCACACAAATTAGCGCGCTTTTGCCGGTGAACCTACTCCCAATGAGCCTCGACGTAACCCTGCATGTGCGGGGCTGAAGCTCACATGCACATCACATGCACACCCGGAACCCATTTTTTTGCCATGCTTGGTGTTTCTGTGCCATGCCATTGACCCTGCATTTGCACCTGCAGCCTGCAGCCGTACGTGCCGCTGCTTGGCAACAGCTGCCGTGGCTTCATGGGCGTGTTGGCGGACGCTGCTGATAAGGGCCACGAGATCCAAATGGTCAAAGAGTTCGGGAGGCTGACAATGGAGGTGCTGGGGAGGTGCGCGTACGGGTGAGTGAAACACGGCTCTGTGCACCCTGTTCACTCATGTCAAATGCGCGCGTCGGAATGCACATTCGACTCGTCCTCAAGGGTTTGCACGATTTTGTCTCATTAACTCACTCCCGCCCCACACACTGCACTACCCATATGGTTTGAGCGCTGCAGCGTTGACCTGGACCTGATGAAACAAAGGCAGCGTGGAGACAGTCTCAGCAGCAAAGACAGCACCGCAAGCGGCAGCAGCGTCGGCAGCGGTGAGGCTGAAGACACACGCCTCGCGCACGACGCCGGCGCCGCCCGCTTCCCGGCTGACAGCAACGCAAGCAGCAGCGGCTTTAGCGGCGAGAACGCACGCCTGGGCGCTGTGCTTGCGGCGGGGGAGGTCATGGTGACGCTCACCGACCGGTTCCTGCGCAGCTTTGAGCCTGAGAACGCATCTGTCTACAGGATCCTCAACGTGAGTGGGCGCGCCCCCACACCCACGACGGTGTGCCGCCTCTTGCTTGACGTTGCAGGCAGAGTCCTCGCCAGATCCTTCACCATGCTCGTTGCTGCCTGGGGGCACAGCCATGCCTGGCGTCAGCATGCGTGTGTGCTTCTGTAACAACACATGCTGTGCTTGGTGTTACACCTGCAACAGTCTGTGTGCCTGCCACCCCACACCACACAAAGTGCTTCCAGAGTCCGCGCCAGCCAACGTTGTGCGTGGATCAGTGTCACATGTGTGGGTGGGTGTGGGTGTCCCGGCCTGTGGTGTTTGTTGTGCGCAGCAAGTGGTGCCGGAGCTGCAGCCGCTGTGGCGCTGGATGGCCGAGATCTTGCCGGACGCCAACCAGCGTGCGAGCCAGGCTGCCAAGCGCTTCATGATCGACATGTCAGCAGCTCTGATCGACCTGTGGAAGCAATTGGCGGCAGACGGGGGAGGCAAGGTAGAGGCTGTTAACCACCCGCATGTGAGGAAAGGTGCAGGATGGACATCCTTAAGTTATCTAGCGACAGGATGGAACACGGTAGTGTCGCACGTACACCTACAAGCAGGTGTCGTTTTCTGCAACGTACCTTATCAACACGGTGCCCTCCTCACCGGCTCTTGCATGCGTTTGTCGAACTCAACTGTATGGTGCGTGTGCCTCGCTGTCCTTGCCAAATGCCGTGTGTGCTGCCATGTGTACTGCCATGTGTACTGCCCGGAAGGGTGGTGCGGTTTCCTCCACGTCATTCCTGGCCAGCCTGTTGAAGGACCAGAAGGAAGCTGCCGCTGCTGCAAACGCAGCTGTGCCAGGCGACGCTGAGTCATCAGGCAAGGCAGCAGCTCATCCTGGCTCAGGGGTTGCAGACAGTGCTGCCAACAGCCAACAGCAGTCGTCTCGCAACGCTCAGCCAGGAAGCAATGCCCATCAGGCCAAGAATACTGTCCCTGGAGCTGTCCCTCATTCCACCGCACCCCTCACCAAAGAGCAGGTGATAATTGATAACGGTAACCGAAGTCCTCATTGCAAGGGTGCAAGCACACACATCACATCTGACAGGGGTGATGCCCTCGTGACACGCTGGGCTGTGTGTGTGTAGGGGGGGCGCTATCATAACCATACAGGGCGAGGACTGATGCCATGAGTGTTTTGCAGTGCAAAGGACCTGCTAGCCTCACCATCCAGCATGCCACATTAGCGCCTATCCTTCAGAACATTTGCGGTCAGATTATAGTGTGCTACGGTGGGTTAGGCTGTGTTTCGCCCGGGAGTATTACCTATTTACCTTTCAAGGGTCATGCACCTGGTCATACACTCATGCTATCCATACGCATACGCATATGCATACTGCATGGCCCACGGGAATCACACGGCATGCCCCTTGGGCGCTCTTCCTGACACTCATGCTAGGTTTGCTGCAAGGTGTGAATACGCTGCTTGGTCTGCTTAGAACTTATAAGTGTGCATGCAGGTCCATGCATACACACATGTAGGTTGTATGACCAATGTACACGCTGACGTCGTGCTTCTCTCGTGTGCAAATACCTGTATCCCATCCCCACAGATCATCGCCCAGTTGATGGTCATGATGTTTGCGGCATTCGACACGACTGCCAGCACGCTGGCGTGTGCTACGTTCTTCTTGGCCAGCCACCCTGACGCTCAGGCGCGTGTGGCGGCGGAGGCGGATGCCTGGATGGCAGCGCGTGCGGCGAACAAGGAGGCGGCGGAGGATGCGGGCGCCCTGCTGAACGAGCACTGCCCCTTCATCGACGCGGTCATCAAGGAGACGCTGCGCCTCACACCCCCCTCCATTTTCGCTACCCGCCAACTGTTGGAGGGCGATTTTGTCGCCAACGGCATCCGCCTGCCAAAGTGAGTACCGGGTATACGGATTATTCAAACTCGCACGGATGCACCTGGGATTGTTGTTGTTGTTGTTTACACTCGGCCGGCGAGCCAGAGGCCCGGGGCCGCCCTTGGGAGGGATTGAAACAAGGCACGTATGCATGGGAGAGAGTGGAGGGGGGAAGGGAGGGTGGGTGGCAGGCAGGATCAAGCAATGACAATAGCAGACTGATGCAAATTTTGTGGTAATGTGAGGTTGCTTCTGCTGTCCTCCCCCTGCCTCTTCACCCCCAGCTGGGTCCTCTCATCCCTTGAACCCCTGTTGCGATCAGTAACCGGCAGCTACTCACGAGTACTGTTGCCTCCAGCGCATGCAGCGCTCATGGTTACACACGCCAGTCCGTCTGTCCCTCACACTTTAATTGAGATTGTAGCGCTGCACACCTCCCGCTGTGTGGCGGCTTGCAGGGACTCGCGTGTGTTCATGGCCATAGGCAACTGGCAGCGCAACCCCAAGTACTGGCCGCGCGCTGACGAGTGGCTGCCGCAGCGCTTCATGGACGGACCTGAGAGCGAGGGCCTGGCCACCAGCAACCCCGCTGCGTACACGCCGTTTGGGATGGGCATGCGCATGTGTCCCGGTCAGCGCTTCGCAACCCTGGTAGGTAGGGCATGTGCGTGGTCCTAGACAACTAGATCCAATGCTGGCTGCTCCAGACAAGTGTTCACCACAAATGGCATACACAAATCTCACAAGTTGAAGGCACATGCCGCCTGCTTTGAAGCGTGGACTGCATGGTGCAATCTGCATGGTGCCCTTACGGTGGTGAACAACCACCGACAAACCTAGACAAACTCACACTGTGTTTATCAACACATCTGTCGTTTTCACACTTACAGGAGATGAAGCTGGCGCTGATTGCGATGTGCCACAACTTCAAGGTTCAGCTGGGGCCCTCTCAGGTCCTGCCGCTGCGCCGCAAGACCGGAGGGGTCAGCAGGCCCTGTGATGGCGTGTGGGTCAAGCTGGAGCCCCGAAACCACTGATGCCTGGCGTTGTTGTGGGCATAAGCGCACTCACCCGTCAGGCAGCTGCACAGCCCAGCATGTGCATGGAGCGCGACCACAACAGGAGCAGAATTGTGCATGGCATCCGCGTTCACGATCCGCGTTGCAGGATGTCAATTCACTGCGAATAGAACCCTATGTACGTGTATGTGCATGCCGTGCTAGGAAGGTCACTGTACCCTGCCAGGAAGCATGCCAAAAAGAGATTGCACACACTCACTTGTATCCTGGCATGACACTTACCGTATAAATAGTGTGCAGACAATTTGAGTCAAACTGTATCCCTCAGTTCGCGGACAAACGCCGACACACATGCTCCACGAGAAGAACCACAGGCATGTTCGCTAAGGCCCAAACCACACTACTGCCACCACGTTGCCAGTCTGCGCTCCCAGCTGTTGCCATACAGTCATCACGCAGTTGCCATAACCTCTGCAGTGTTCATTCCTACCTGCAGGCAGGCAGGCAGGCAGGCACGCATGCACGCACGCACACGCTCAGCTCACCGCGCGCCCCCCATGCATGTGCACTGCCTGCCCAACCACCCGTCCGCAAGCTGCCTGCCTGGCCACCATCCTGCAAGAACGCCCACCCGCCCGCCTGCACCCTGCCTGCTTGCCTTGCAGTGCCAACCCACTTGCACGCCTGCATGCACGTGCGCATTCCATCCGCATACCTGGACAGAGCCTGTCCACCAGCACGCACTGCTGCAAATGCGGTGGCATGCCTGGTGTCGCACAGGGAGAGGTTCAATGCATCGCTTTGAAGTTGGCATGCAGGTGGGAACCGTACTGCAGTTGTACGCAAAGTACCGCAGCGCTTTCAATTGCTTCTGTTGTGGGCTAGGTGCTGAGATGGCTGTGCACCCTGTATGGTTTTCTCACCCTATCTCGCCACTTTAGACATTTTAGACATCACGTTGGTCACCTGCGTCTCAGTGTTTCTCCACATGACCAGCAACGCGTCCTTACCCGGTCTGCGGCAGAAGCTCTGCAATGACTGTGACAGCCTCCTTGCCTCCGAACAATTCATCAGGGCCAGCAACACGCCTGCCCAGTCCCGTTCAGCTGATCAGCTTGCCCTGTTGCAGGCAGCGGAGCTCATGAGAATGCTCGTGGCCGAGTACGAGCGTGGCAACGCGGTGCTGGATTTCTTGCTGGTTCAGAGCAACGCCAGGGTGCCCCATGCAATTCCTGGTGAGCTGGGCTTCTCCCTTTCTGGGCTTCTCCCTTTCAGCTTGACGTTCACAACCGCTTGACGTTTGTGTGCCTTGCAACGCCTCGTGCCGAAACTGTATGGGTTGTGGTTGCACTTGTGGAAGGCTTACTGTTTCAAAGGTGTTCAGCGCCCGGAGTGGTGCAATCTCTGTCTTGGCATGCCGTTGTATCAGGTCCGGCAGAGGTCTTGGCTGCTGGGTACGTGGACTGGCGCATCAAATCAAAGGTCACCAGCAGCGTTAAAAGACAGTATGGTGAGGGCTTGGAGCTCACGACCTGGGACTTGGATCTGGACATGAAGGCATTGATAAAGACGCGCATAATCGAGTCGCTGCACAACGCCAGGCCCATGTCAAGTGACCCACGTGTAAAAGGTGAGTTAAACCACGCTCATCTCCAAGCCCTTCACCTAATAATATGGAGGGCAGTGGTTGCCCTGCGCTCAGCCAACCTCAGAACCCGTGGAGCTAGCAACGGACTGTTCCAGCTCGATGCCAGTCATCTGATGGTTTGCTATTGCTTGGTTCGCAGTCTGCTTCGTTCCCCTATTCTACAGGCTGTTGCAAGCGTTTTTGGTCACCTCCCCTTTACTTGTAGTGTGTCCAGTAGGCACTCAACTGGCTTTAAGCACATGCTTTGTTGCAGCGGAGTCTGTTGCGCCTAGTGCAATCACATGTTCAACATTCTCTGAGCTGTTGCTGTGGCGATTCAATCCACTTTCAGAAAGGGGTGACGAGGTGCTTGAAGCGGAGATGGCGACGAACTCTCAGTAAGTGGCCGTTCGTGAGCGTGACCTGGCATAGCGAAACGAGCTGCATGCAAGGCTGTGATATCGTGGTAGGCACATGTTGACATGTAGTGTTGGTTGACACGTAGTTCGTGGTTGGAGTGCCCGCGGCAGGCTCGATCTACAACCCGCTGCTCAATCGTTTCTCTTTGGCTCGCGCGCTGCACCAGGTTCAAGCACTCCGTTGGTAACGTGGTTAAAGCAGTCTTCACCCAAGCGCTGAATATGCAAGTGGACTTTGCTTTGGGCAGCACAAGGGACCCCTCAAAAGGCTGTCCGGATTTCGATGTGAAGTTTCGCAACTAGTTACAGGCGGCGAGGGCAAGGTGCGTGGGTTATCTCGCTGCATGTTGTAAGGCTTACACCACTCATAGGTTTATCCGCCAGCTTGCTGTTGTTCACCATTCTTGCTCTGGCGTCGCTACACCTGGCATGCAGCTGCCAGGGACGATGCACTCTGTAAGCGAGATCACACTGCAGACGCCAGGAGTTGAGCAGGTGTGCTCTTACATGAAGGCCTGGGTAAGTCGTACTCAGGTTGCATGTTGTTTAAACTGTCACGTTTGGACCCCCGCTTGCGCGTATGTTGGACCCCCCCTTGCGCCGCATAGGTGCTGATTGCTCTTGCATTACATGTGTCCATCAGGAATGGCGCTATGGGTTCCTCACCTATTTCAAGGGTACATTCTTCATTCGACGCGAGAAGTACCACACCTACGCCTTCACCAACGTCATTCTGCCAACTGACACGAACCCCAGTGCGGCAGAACTGATGTACTGTAAGTACGATGCATTTGCGAATCTTGTTCACTGGCTTCATATATCTGCCAACCGCAGCAGACAAGGGTTAAGTGAGCATGGGAAGGTTGTTTGTTCATCGCATGCACTTTGGCCTGACGTGCCTGGTGCCTGGTTTAACCCTTGAGCAGATATAATCGATCAGTCCATTCTCCACCCTTGGACGGAGGCAGACCCTGCTGCTAGCCGCAGCGCAGCCATTCAGCAGCAATGTCCGCGACAACCTCCGCCGCAACCATCGCAACAGCCACCGCAGCAACGCTCACACTCGTATGAGCTTCGTTCCAGTGGCTTGTCAGCCGCGACCAGCTCTCAGCACCCTGAAGGAGCCCTGACACTCACGCATGAGGTTTTGGGGGAAGGGGAGACTGGACCTGTCAGGGTCGCGAGGTAGGCAGTGCTTCTTTACTGTTCGTGTCGTGCAAACCGGACCCATGCCTGCTTACCCTCCTTTGGCTAACAACTCGTCGCCCTTGCGCTGCAGCTTCTATGGCGCCTGTGTGGCAGCTAAGTTTGCTGACACTTGCAACCAGCCCGATTTGCTGCATCGACTGCTCAACGAGGTGGCCATGTATGGTAGGTGTTCGGGTTAAGCAAGGGTTCGTCCCAACTCATATGCCCGAGCTGAGCGTACGAGCTTTGCCTGCATGTTGGCACTGGGCCTGATTCAGTGTGCAACGCCGTGCCGTGGCAGGCCTGTTGGAGCCGGTCCAGGGTCGTTTCATTCCACGCTTGCTCGGCTACGGGTACTGGAGAAATGGCCTGGTGTACTTTGTCGGCACGTCAATCATCGGTGGGCAGCACCCTGGCAGCTGCAAGCATCGCGTTGCTTTGGCGGCAGCTGAGCAGGTAACTACCGTGATTACGTGGCTGCAGTTTTGGTGGCAGCGTAAGCACGCGCACATCAAGCTGCTTGGCTGCAAGAGCCCCCAACGTCACTGTTTATACAGCTATGTTCCTTGTGCCTGCTACTGCAGGCTTTGCGTGCCATTCACCAACTTGGTGTTGCACACGGTGATGTGCGGGGCGAGAACATCCTGGTGGAGCAGGCGAAAGAGGAGTACAAGGTGCGCAGCTTGGCGTGAACGCCTCTGCTAGTTGACGGCGCGATGACCAACTCTCTATGACCTTAATATGGTGTTGTGTTACCATGTTCCATACATCTGGGAAGGCAAATTTGACCCAGGCTTTGCATGCTTGCAGGTGTGGTTCATTGACTTCGGCCACGCCTATGCCAACCCAACGCCGGAACAGTGCCTTGAGGAGTTGCAGGAGCTACGTCACGTGTTCCTTGGCTCGCCAGACAGTGGTGAGTGGTCAGTTCTTCGTTCGTCACACGCATCATGCAGCAACTATGAGTCTTCTGCGCACCCGGTGGGTTTGCATTCCTGCTCGTTGGCTGTTGCAGCCTGATGCTTCTGACACCAAGATTGCTCATCCCCTTGCATGTATGTTCAGACAAGTCTATGCACGAGCGATACTGAGGCTGGCGCTTGTCATGGAGGTGAAGATCATGGAGGTGAAGAACGGAGCTGTCAAGATGCGCATATGTGCAGCAGGGGATGGAGTGTTTGCCTTGATGAAAGGCCAGGTGGCTCGTACTGTTACATGCTTGTGTTGCGACTGGTGGCCCTGCCACGGGTGGTTTTGATTTGTAAACGGCTCACGGTTAATGCATGTCGGTGCAGCATACGCATGGCAAAGCGTACATCGCAAACTGTCCCGTGAGCAGGCGTATGTGCATTAGCCAGAGCACGTGCCCCTGTGTGGGCAGCTGGGTAGACGGGTGTGGGTGTGCTATCTTCTATGGTCGTTACCTTCTGGTCCAAGTGGGCTTGAACGAATGCCGCGCGCGGCACTTGGCTTGCAGGTGTGTGCACATCTCTTTGGTAGCTAGAGTACGAGTAGGGCTGTATGATGGGCCTGATCTTGGTCTTCTGTTTGGTTTGCCTGGGTCTTGAACTCATTCATCCCTCCAGTTTCGTAGGCGTGATTCTCCAGGGCGGTTGGTGCAGTTAACTCAAGATCAGGCTCCTTCCTGCCACGTTGTGAAAGAGCTTGGACTGTGAGCCCATGCATGCAGAATTCCACGCGCAGGGTCGGGCAAGCCAGCAAGTGACTGTTGCGGACAAACACTCGCGCCTCAAGCTCAGGCCTATCAGAGTCACTATGTTCAGTGGCAATCTGTTGAGAGCCATGAGGAGCTGTGCTGTGGAGCGAGGACTGCATGGTGCAATCCGCAGTATGCGCTCATGCTGTTGAACAACAAACGACAACCTCACACAGCTTCCTCACATGTCTGTCCTTGTAACAATTGCTGCTGCTGTTGTTGTTTACACTTGGCAGAAGCCCAAGGCCGCCCTCAAGGGTTCACAAAGGGCACGAATGCATGGGAGAAAGTGGAGAGAGAGGGGCAGGCAGGATCAGGCAATTATAGTAGCAGACTGGCGCCTGATGCAAACATTGTGACACCTGCAGGAGGTGAAGCTGGCGCTGATCGCGCTGTGCCTCAATTTCAAGTGTCGAAATTCAGCTTGGTCCCTTGCAGCATCTACCGCTGCGCAGCAAGACCGGGGGCGTCAGCAGGCCCTGTGACGGTGTGTGGGTCAAGCTGCAGGGCCAAAACAATGGATACGTGACCTGCATGCCAGATCCGCTTGCATGCCAGTTGCAGCAGACATCTCGTGTGTGATGCATATCAATCGTTAGTTTGTGTTGGGAAGGGATGGTGCACACGGCAACCCGGACTTACGGACCAGCACTTCAAGGCCCGTGCTGGCAATTCCATGCATGGAAGCATCGCAAATTAAACAGCAATCAAGCAGGTCAAGCGCTGACCACAGTGTTGCTATTCACGTTGCAGCTGCACTGTGTTCACTGCAGGCAGAGGTGTGTCACTGAACATCACCACATGCAAGCTTGTCGTGCGTCGGTGTGACAAAGCAATCCTCACACGATTCAGGTAGGCCAGTGTGGTATGCAGAGCAGGCAGGCGGGTGAGGACCTCAGCACACTGTTGTGCTGCGGCCGGTGCGTGCGTGCGTGTGTGCCTACTGATTCAATCCGTCACAATTAGGGTTGTAAGTTTACGGTCTTACGGCCTTTTGGTGTATGTAACTACACCATTTTACGTAAATACGGTAAATAAACCTAGTGTCACGATTC